>CAUYQG010063505.1:0-26608 GCA_963574415.1 Tarsius wallacei
AAAAGTAGAATCTTAAATGCTGAAGGAGTAAAGGAGAGGGAGAAAGAGGTGAGCTAGGAATTTTAAGGCAACAGGAAACAGCATCATTATAAAGATTTGAAAAGAAAAGCCATATTATATATGACCTGATAGGGTTGTTTCAATTTTCTGGAAGGCAAAGAGTACTTGTAACCTTTATCTATCTTGAATGAAAGACACAAAATAGAATTGTTCATAGGTTTATCACAAAGACTGGTCAGAGTGATACAACAAGTGCTCTCATCAGCAGGTAAGATAGTTCAAGAACTCTACATCAGAAGTTCAAGGACTCCAGCCTGGGCAAAATAGTGAGACCTCGTCTCTACGCAAAATCAAAAAATTAGCCAGGCATGGTAGCACTCACCTGTAGTCCCAGCTATTTAGGATGCTGAGGAGGAAGGATCACCTGAGCCCAAGAGATCAAGGTTGTGGTAACCCATGATCGTGCCACTGCACTCCAGCCTGAGTGACAGAGTAAGACCCCAACTCAAAAAAACAAAACAAAACAAAACAAATAGTTCAAGGACTCAACAACAAGAACAAGAACGAGTGTCTCCCTGATTACTGACAGACATACACACATACATCTAAGATTATGCATATTTTATACTCAGTTCTTGCTTTTCCAGAAGAGAGATTTTTGAATAAGGAAAATTCATGTTTCTAATTTCATTTACGCCAATGAAATTGTATCATTATTCTCAATCAAGTTTATACCAAAGAACCAACCAAACAAGATGATTTAATTTCCTTTCCTGTTGTATTTGTTGGGGCTTGGGGTGCACAAGTCAAATCCTTTCTCCTGACTTTGTGTTTAGGAGGACTCCTGGGGAGATAATCCTTACCTCTTTTCTCCTGCCTCATTGTCCCTGGGGAGAAGCTGTGTTTTCTCTAATCAGACCTTTGGAGATAGGAACTAGGCATGTGTAGCCCCATCCCTTCCTCACTTTTTTTTCCTCTTTGGGATACTAACTGCCTATGAGGAAACACAAACACTTACATGGTCTTATTATATGCTTAGGAAAGCAAGGTTTATATCCTGAGGAAGGCCACTGTGGCGGTCTCCTTTCTCCAATCCCTCAATATCTCTCTCTCTCTCTCTCTGGTGCTGGCAGTGATATTTCTTCCAGTAAGTGTGAATCCACAGGCCATGGTCTCCAGTATGGTATACTTACTGGATCCAGGTGAAACAAAAATTAAGATTTTCTCCAGCTGCCCCCCTTTACTCAGTGCCATTGTTTTTCTACTATGGTGTTTGGCAGTACTAACTACTTGGTTTGGGGAATATCCTTGCATCTAAAATAATTTTTAGCAGTCATAAAGAAGGACAAAACTATGGACTTCACAGCAAACTGAATGGATTTAGAGTCCATCATACTTAGCGATCTATCAGAAACATAGAACGGGACACCGTATATTCTCGCTCATAAGTGAGTCCTGAACATGTGTCACAATGCTACAAGGTTGAGATTGATAGTCAAGGGACACTGCCAGGGAGAAGGGAGTGGGGGAGGGCATGTGGCAACACAAAAGGCACCTGGTCTTAAGCCAAGGAAAGTGAGGACGAGTCGGAGGCCCAAAATTCTCCAGCATGTAGACTACTTATGCACCTAATCCTGACTTGTACCCCACATCTCAATAATAAGATAAAGAGAAAAAAAGAATTCTGTAGAAAATTAGAAGCAGAGGAGAAATTAAAAATTAAATAAGAGAAACCTATTGCATCAAACTAGAAACCTAGAGGAAAATGGTGATTTCCTGGTAAGAATACCCATGAACAAAAATGGACTCTAGAATAAGGGGAAAATACATAGACCGATTTGCATTAAAAAGCTTGGAATGATGCTTAGAGATCTATATTCTTCATCTAATGTAGAATGTCAGTGTGTAAAAAACAGACATCATTATATGTACCATTACCAATATACTGCCAACTGACTTTATGAACAAAAGAAAAACTACTGTTGATGAGTTTACTTCCATTAAAGCCACAACATAGCATTTTAATTTTTAAAAAACAATGCTTTAGAAGCCATGGACTGTTTTATTTTTTATTTCAAGTGTATGGGACTGGTGCTATAATAATCTTAAGTGTCCTATCAACTCTTCAGACTTATTAGAAAGTGAACTGACTGGGCACAGTGGCTCAAGACTATAATCCCAGCACTTTGGAAGGCCTAGGTGATGGGATTGCCTGAGTCCACGGGTTCAAGAATAGCCTGGGCAACTTGGTGAGACCTCATCTCTACAGTAAGTCAAAAAATTAGCCAAACATGGTAGCGCACCTGTAGTTCCGGCTACTTAGAAGGCTGAGGCGGAAGGATTGCCTGAGCCCAGCGGGTCGATGCTGGGGTGGCCATGAGCATGCCACTGCACTCTAGCCTGAGTGACAGAGTGAGACTCCAGCTCAAAAAAAAAAAAAGAAAGAGTGAACCACTTCAGTGATTTTGTGTCTAACTCTTAGTGCTTTAGTACTTGAGAGAGCAACATCCATTCCAGGGAAGACAGGCTACAGCTATTAAGAACCCTCAGCTCTACCAGGTACCAGAGTGACCACCCGTAGGACTGAGTCTGTTCTTCTCAAAGTCTCCATTAACTTGTGTTGCTAAATTCAGTGGTCAATTCCCAGCCCTCTGCTTCCCCCTCTAGTAGCATTTGACACAGTTGGTTAGTATTCTCTCCGTGAAATGATCTCTCTCCTTGGCTGGTTCCCCCTCATCTTCCTGATTGCTATGTTGGAGTCTCCCAGGGTTAAGTCTGGAAACTCTCCCTTTTCTATCCACATACACTTTCCAGGAAATATCTATTCAGCCTCATATCTTTAAATAAGATCTACATGCTGCTAATCACCAAATTTACATCTCCAGTCTGGCCCTTCTCCCCTCAACTCCAGACCCATACATTCAAATGCCTGTTCATCTACTCCTGCATGTTTAATAGACATTTAGGACATAATATGTCCAAATCAACCCCTTGAGCTTTTCTTCAAACGCTGTGTCCAGGATCTCCTATTCCTTTTATGGCAATTCCATTCTAGTTGTTGACACCAAAACCATGTTGTCATTCTTGAGTTCTCTTTCTCTCCCACCCCAGAAACAGAAAATCTTGTTACCCAGACTATCACAATAGACCCAGAATCTGACTTCTTATTATCTCCATTTCCACCACCAAGTTTAAACACTACCAACCATTGCCAGAAGTACTGCAGTGGCCCCCGTTTTGTGTTACTATAAAGAAAGAGCTGAGACTAGCTAATTTATAAAGAAAAGAGGTTTATTGGCTCATGGTTCTGCATGGCACCAGCATCTGCTCAGCTTCTGGTGAGGCCTCAGGAAGCTTTTGCTTGTGGCAGAAGGCAAGGGGAGCAGGCAAGTCACATGGGAGAGCAGGAGCCACAACCAGCTCTTGTGTGAACTAATAAAGTGAGAACTCACTCATAACTCTGAGAAAGGGAAACAAGCCCTTCCTGAGGGATCTACTCCCATGACACCCCAAGCACCTCCTGCTAGGCCCCACCTCCAACACTGGGGATCACGTTTCAACTTGAGAATTGAGGGACAAATATCCAAGCCATACCAGCCCCCTCTCTGGTGTCATTAGTTCTGTCCCTGCTGCCCTCAGCATCCTCATGACACGGTGGCCAGAGGCATCTGACGTGCACTTTAAGTCAGAATATGTCACTCCTCTGCTTAAAATCCTCTAATGGTTCTGGTCACACCCTAAGTAAATGCCAAAGTTCTTCTCTTAGAGAAGCTTACATGCTCTGCCCCCTTTTCCTCTCTGACCACACCTCCTACTAACCCCCACCCCCACTCTTTCTGCTCCAGCCACCCTTCCCCTCGCCCCTTCTTCTCAAGTATACCTGTCCACACCCAACACAGGCCTTTGTACTTGGTGCTTCCTCCTCCTGGCATGGTCTCCCGCCAAACAGCCCCCAGGCAGCCTCCTTCATTTCCTTCAGACCTTTACCCCAAAGTCCTACCTTCTTAATGGGACCATCCCTGACCATTTTATCTCAGCTCCTACCTCCAATTTCCCTACTTTTCTGTTTTCCCTCCTTAGCAACCATCACTATTCAAAACACTACATCTTTTATTTATTTATGTTGTTCCTTATCTTAAACATAACTGCCATAAAGGCATGATTTTTTTGTGTCTAGTTCACTGCTCTATCCCAAGTACCTAGCACAGGGCTTGGCATATGGTACAAGCTCAAAAAATCCTTGTCAAATGGTGAAGTGATGATGAAGCAACTTCTTGGATATTTTCGAAGTGATTTTGAACTTTAGCGTAACGACAAATTTTCATTCCTTTGGATTCTTAACTCAAAAAGACAAGAGTTTTTGATTTTAGATTTTAATTCTTTTGAACTTTAACTTTGGAGCTTTTACTGGCAAGGGGGTTTAATTTATAGACTTTACTTTTTGTCTGTGAAATTTATCAGGGAAAAGGGTTTATACCAAATTGAAGCAATGGCATATTGTGCATTCTTTATTAGTATTTATCTCAAAATTGTCATTTTCACTCCCTGCCAAATCTCTGATGAGCCTATTGAAAAATGTGGCATGATTGGGAATGAATTTTTCAGCTTCCGGTAACTTAATTAATGCTCCATCTCTGACCTTGGCATCGACGTCCATTGTCCACTCATTTGATAAAATGCCATCTATGCCTGGGTATTCTGTGCTTATCTGTTTAAACCAGAGGTCAGTTGCAAATTGAAAGACTAGGGGTCACACCTGGCCCCTGTGTACTTTTTTTTTTTGGCTTATACATTTAAACAAAATAAAAATAGATTTTTAGCTTTGCTAAGATATAACAACACCTGGTCCCCTCTTTGGCACTGCATTTCTGTTGTCTCCTTTAAAAGGGTCCAGCAGTCTCCATTTGACCATAGTCTACCACCAGGCACTCGATCATGTTGCCTCTCTGGCCTTTGAAGATGCTGCTCTAGGCCTTGAGCCTTTGAGGGCCCCACTCTGGCCTTATTTTGGCTGAGCTCCTCCTCATGGGTCAAGGAGTCTCAAAGCCAAGGGTACGGGCCCACATTGAACTTTCATTGACCCTCTCCTATACCTTGACAACCCTCCAGATGCCCAGGATCTTGGAATTCCCTGTCCAATTGGTCCCAGCCACATCCAGGCACTATGAGAACGCTTTCCTGAGTAGGGCTTATCAGGGTGACAGAAAAGCTCCCTAGTATAGGGCCAGGGATGGTAGAGAATGGAGCTCGAAATGTGGGACCGCAGAGCTCACATCTGTGGTGGTCTCCAACGATGTTCACACGCTAGTCCTTCCATGGTAAAGAGACTTTATAGACAAGATTAAGTGAAGGGTTTTAGGACGGGAAGATTATGAAGGATGGTCTGGACAAGCCCAATATAATCACAAGAATCCTTATAAGAGAGGCAGGAGGATCAGGAGGAGATATGGTGACAGAAGCAAGAGGTAGAGTGACAGGAGAAAGCTATGAGCCAAGAAATGCAGGGCAACCTGCAGAAGCCCAAAAGGCAAAGGAAAAGAGATTCTCCCCTCGGGGCCTCCCGAAGGAACACAGCCCTGCAGAGACTTTGATTTTAGACTCTGACCTTCAGAACTGCAAGATAATGCATTGGCATTGTTTTAGGCCACTAAGTTTGTAGCTAATTTGTTACAGCAGCTACAGAAGACAAATACAGCCTGACTGAGTCGGAGTCCTGCCAGGAGGAGCTGGTGATTGCAAGGGAAGAGAAGGTGAGGGCCTGCAGCCGAGCATGTGTCCTCTTGCCTCAGGAACCCTCAAATATTCATTTATAATAATACAGGCTCATAAGGTCTTGCTTTAATAAAAGACTTAAGCCCGAGTCTCCACATATATCCTATTTTTAAGTGTCATGTCTGTGTAGAGACCAAAATTCTAGATACTGTTAGAACAATGGCATTTAAGCAATCCTTCCGCTTATGTATTAGTTATAAAATCTTTCAGGAATGCGCCACACAGAGTATTTCCATCAACTCACAATAAACCAGATTCAAGAAAGAAAAATATTTTATTGGGTCTTGACTTCATGTATCTTTTTCACAAGCTTCAAACCAAATTTCTCTGTATCAAATTTCTCAAATATTTGCATGTGTTTTCTCTTCTCAGGAAACAGACACCATAATGTTATTCTACAGTTTGAAAATTGAGGAAATTCAAAACAGAAAATACGCCAGTTCATCAGCTTGGGCACAATACTAATTCACCAGAAGAAGAGAGAACCAAATTAGACGTTGTAGTCTTTCCAACTCAGCCTCCCATCAATCCCTTCATCTTATATAAATTCCTCCATCAGAAATGTGATTGTTTCAGTGGTTTAAATATACAGAAGAACAAATCTTTTCCCTACTAAAGCAGAGTGCTAGAAATAAGTGTTTCACAGGATGGACAAATATCTAACAAGAAAACATTTTCCCATAGTTTCTGTTTTATCTTAGGGGATTCTGTTAAATTTTGATTTGGCTGTGCATATACTCACCACAGTCCTTTTGTTCATGTAAAGTTCATATGAAACAAAAAAGCAAGAATCAAAATCACATAAAAGAAAGTGTACTAACAAATCTTATTTTTTCTGGTCTAATGATTTACATTGTTACTTTGCTTGAATCATTTCATAAACTGGCCTAGGGTAGTGAGGTGGGCTGTCAAACTCCCTTTAACTCAGTGGCCCACACCATGCGATGAATTCTCTTCTGAAAGAGACCAACCCACCGCTGTCACTGATGATATTTATGGACTCTACACAAAGGCTTGACTTGGTGAAAGCTTTGACATAGTCTTGAAAATTCTGAAAAAGCAAAGACAGTTGTGTTGTTTGTTTAAGGGGAAAGGTGTGGGGAAATAAGAATCTGCCCATGGGTCAGGCTCTAAAGAGACTAAGGAATAAAATGGACAAGAGAAAATAAATAAGGAATGAGAAAAGGAGACCTTCAAGGGACAAGGCTCTAACCAAAAAAGAAAAAAAAAAAAGAAGAAAGAAAAAGGCCTTCATAAGTTATCTAAAGAACATCTGGCAGAAACTGACCTGAAAAAATGTAATTTCAGATAAGTGTTCTCTCAAGTCTGGGAAGAAACCAAAACCTATTATAAATATCCTAGTTGAGGTTTTGGAAGAAGCGGATATCAACTGCATTTCATGTGCTTTAAGTGCAATGGAATTCTCGAGGTTTTCCCAAATTCATCTCAGAAAAGGGTAATCAATAGCATTCCTGGGCACAGCTTAGCAAAGAGCTTCTTGTCTGTTGGTGAGATCTGTCCTCCCTGACATATGGCCATACCCAATCTCCTAGATCCTGTCCTCTTTTGGAAAGGATGGAAGTCACATTAGCACTTCCTCTTAGTGACACTATTTTTAAATAGGAAAAATCTGGAAAAACACAAAACAATACAGAAGTTTGTCCCAACTGTCCTTGGTGCAGCTGACTTGGCTCCTAACATGCCTCCCTCCCCCTTATCAACATTCTATGAGATTAGAACCCATCAACTTCTATAGAGGCCTAGCACAATGTATGCTGGACCCCAACACAATCCCACCAGCAAGCCTGTGACCATCTGCAGGCACTTACTTCAGCTGTGTGCCAGGAGAGATGTTCCCAAACAGAGATATTTTAATCCTCTGGAATTTAAATTTTCTAAAAAAAAAAAAAAACAAAACAAAAACAAACTACACAATTTAAATTTACTGATCCTTGCAGATATGTGGACCTGAGTCCATCAGATCTTTGTTTCATGCCAAGGCCATGTGTCAGGGACGGGCTGACCTGTTCAGAGCATGATTCCATGAGCAGGACCTCTGAACTGAGTCCTTGGGTATATCTAACCAGTCCTCATATCACAAGTCTAAAACGAGAAGGAAAGACTCTCACCTTCCACTTGATGCATTTCTGTCCTATCGTTTTTCCCACCATTCCTCACATTTCTGCTACTTTCTTTTGCTCCAGTTAATTTCTCATTCTTGTTGGCCCTTTCCTCTGCCATTGCCTCCTATTTATTTATTTATATTTATTTATTTATTTTTCAGTTGGAGTCTCACTCCGATGCCCAGGCTGGACTGCAGTGGCACGCTCCCGACCACCGCAACCTTGACCTGCTGGGCTCCGACAATCCTTCCGCCTCAGTCTTCCAAGTAGCCAGAACTACAGGTGTGCACTACCACGCCTGGCTAATTTTTTTATTTATTGTAGAGATGAGGTCTTGCCAAGTTGCCCAGGCAGGTCTCGAACCCGCGGGCTCAGGCAATCCACTCACTTCGGCTTCCCAAAGTGCTGGGATTACAGGCTGAGCCACCGAGCCTGGCCAACTATTTTTTAAGCCAACAAAAACCCATTCTTTCCTTGTCCCAGCTCTGCCTTGGCATCCTGGGAGGGCTTACTCACTTCTGCACCACATTACAAACCAAAATAAAGTGAACAGCCCCCCAGTGCCTTGGAATGGGATCCCCAATATTTTCATTGAGAAGAATAACTTTTTCTTTCCTCCCAAGGTCTAAAATCACTGGGAGAAGGTAAATGGAGGCAGTGAAACCTCCAAGGCTCTGCCCTCGACTTCACAGAAATGTTTCCCAAAGTGTGGAAGGAAAACCAGTGTGACGCAAACCAATTTCAGTAGTTCACAGTTATAGTGGATTAAGGTTGTGTATTTATTTTAATGTGCATTAGAAAAAAGTATAGCTGGCATATCTAGTTTCACAGCTATTTACAGCTACTGCTGCTACTTAGGGTGAGTGCAAGTTAAAGTATAAAGAAGGAGTTGTTTAAAGAAAGATATTAGGAAAAAATAGTACAGACAGAATATGATATGGAAAAAAATCATGGAGACAAGACTTGAATGACTACAGCTTGGGAAACGCTGTTTGATGAAAGTGACTTGGAACTAGGAAGAATGGGACATGATGTCAGCTGCTGGCCACACTGCCTCCACTTTGCAAAGCCCTGAGCTTGGGGTAAAGGGTGGGAAAGCAGCTGTTAGCCTATGATTCACCAGGCTAGGATTCACAATTTCACACCAGGGACCAAAAATACGTAGAAACGTCTCTGAATGAATAAATCAAATTTATATTATGTTATAACCAAGGATAGCATTGCCATTAAATTTACAATTGGAAACACCCTGCTCCAAAATTCTTTCAGTTTGCAGGCTAAAGTTTAGAGAGAGTCACATGATTTGACCTAGTAGCATCCCAGGGAATAGTAGCAGAACTAGAACTTAAACTTCAAACTTGATTCATTGTGAATCTTTCTATACGATTGCTGCTAGATAAGTCTTTTTGATGCCCCCAAAGTCTTATCTATTCCTGATTATATCTAGCTAGATTTAAGAGATGGCAGGAGATAAAATCAAAGTGGGTTGGGGAGATTGTGTCAAGACGTGTAGGCCAATTTGAGGACTTACAAGAGGTTCAACTGAAAGGTAGAGCTGATAGCTGTATCTAGGCACTAGAGAAATAGCACTGAACAAAAGAGACAGCCGCCTTTGAGATCATGGATGTTTATACTTTAATGGGGGAGAAACTCTAGAATCTGAATTGCAAACCACTATGTCTAAATGCCAAATAAGTCACAGCCCAGGATGACAGAACACACATCAGGGATGGTATCCACGGGCGACCTAGTCAGCGGTGGTCTGGCGGCCTCTTCAGCCTTTCCCACACTTCCACTGCACCCCAGCAGCCAGAGGCCCCCAGCCGAACAGCTGCACTTTCCTCATCCAATGTTTTAATTCCTCTCCCCTCCCTAAGTGGAAGAGCAGAGGAGGAGCGCAAGAAGGAGAGAAAACAAACTGGTCAAGAAGAGAGTGGAGAGGAAGGAATGGGAACGATGCTTCTCCTGCAATGTATTTCAAATCCTGAGCTGGCTAAGTATGTTACCTGTGTTAATATTTAATTATTATTACGTCATTACAAGACAACATAGCTGCATGATAGTGATGGCTGGCCAGTCCTGAGAGTTTGCTATGTGCCAGGAAGTGGTCTAGACATTCTACACTGACTGACTCGATCTCACGAATTCCTTACCACAGCTCTATGACACAAGTATAACAGTATTAGTTTTCACTTCACAGATGAAGAACTGGATGCTTGGAGAGGTAACGTCATTTACTCCACATCTCACAGCTAGTCAATGGAAGAGTGTAGACACGAATGTTGGATTCCAAAGTCCCGACTTACTGTGTTCAGGGGACTCCCCCCAACTCCCAGCAGGAGGCACCAGCCAGCTCAGGCGGTCTAGCCAATGCACCTTTTAAACGGGATTTCCCTTCTTGCAAATGTTCTTCTCAAGAATGGGCCCTCTCGCTGATCCAGTTCCTTTCATCACTTCATTGTGAGTGTTTTTTCCTAACCCCTCTGCCTGGTGCTCTGTGTCCCCTGGTTACTGGGGTAACGGATATCTTGGGAGTTTTTTGCTGGATTTCCATTGTGGTCTTTCTATCTTTCCCAGCACCTCTCAGCCTTTTAATTCCCTCCTCATTACTGAAGCCAGCATGGAGCAATTTTTCAAAACATCCAATTAGCAAGCGCACAGACGGAACTGGGTTCATAATTAATTAGTGATTCCAGGACACAACAAAGCAGAAGCAAAGCCAAGGACGTGGAAAGCACCAAAACCTGAAACTGTGTGAGGAAGATGTACACATTCTGGACCCCTCTCCAGGAAGGACAAAGAGTGAAACAATCTGCTCACTGATTCAGATCCCTAAAGCATCTCACGTGTCTCGGGACTGAATAGACATCAATCACTGGATGACAGTCCCAAGCAAACCATCTCTTCCCTCCAGGATGAATGGCTGCCTCTGTTCTAGTGGTGAACTGATTCTTCCCCTATCGTTTTTTGCGAGGGAAGCTTGGCCCTCTTTTCTCTCAAAATTGTTAAAGCCTCTTTAGAAAGAATCTGTCTTGCAAGATGGCCCCAACCCCTGGGATTTCTTGCTCTTCCCAGAGCAGATGTTAAGTTAGAATACCAGGATTTAAGAGATCGAATTAGGATGACTGCGGAAGCAGAAAAACAGAAAAGAGTAGAGGAATGCCGGGATTCTCAGATGTGCAGTTGTTATTTAGAGAAGCAAGGAGGGCTTGGAAGGAAGTTCATCCGGATCAAAATCTCCTGGACACCAACTCATTCTCCAGTACACAGGGTGCAGTGTAAATAACAGAGGAGTCCTGGCATGAGGAAATAGGGATTATGTTCACATTTGATTCTTATGGATGCTAGTTGTTGCCTGAAAGACTAGAGACAACAAAACACATAGCCTGGACAGTATTACAGCAAGTTTCCGCATCTCACAGGGGTGACATCATCTCATGATATGCTTGCCAGCAGTGAAAATTAAAAGCCTCAGAGCATGAGAGTTGTGCGAATTTTCTACTACTTTTTCTTACCTGCAGCTTAATTACCTCTTGGTTCTAGATTGGGCTAATGCCAGCTTTCAGGGCTGACCTCTTTACTGAAGGGAGCATACTTAAAGCTACCCATCATGCCACAGACCAAGCACTTTGTGTAATACCACAGCGATAGAGACAAACAACATTAGGCAAAACGGAAAGTGAAAATACCCGCCGGAGCATTTATAAGACACACTACTTATTGCTATTCAAATTTTAAAAGAGTAAATACTATTTTATTACACATGTTGCTAAACACTATTGCATTTTCATTCCTTAATAATTGCATTAGTAACAGAAGATGGGACAAACTACATTTTGATATTGATGTGATGCTTTGCCTTACTTCTTGGGATAATCAGCCTCAGCATCCAATGGCTACCAACACAAAGCAAAAGCAATGATCCTTTGTCCCCTGTTGGGACCAGCATGAGAACTCAGTGGTAAATCTCCTACTGCAAAGTCTAGGGGCTCTCTGCTAGCCCACTCCCCACAAAGTCCTTAAGTCTTAAATTTACAAAAAAAAATACAGTTAATAAATAAGCAACATTGTTTCCCTGAGCTGTCACCTCTCAGCTATTGTTTATGCATAGGTAGCAATCGCTAGAAAATTGTGAATTTTGAATCCTTCTGATTCAAAAATAACACTGATGTGAAGGATTTTGTGTGAGGGTGACCAATACTCAGGCCAGTCTCAGATTATGTATGAATAACAACCCTCTGCTTTACAGACACTAGAAAGTAGCTTAGGGTGTGCTGTTAATTAATGGTTTCTTGCTCCTCTCCCCCAGTTATCCAGCAGTCCCTGATTACCCAGCATTCCCTGATTACCCAGCATTCCCTGGTTACCCAGCATTCCCTGGTTGCCCAGCATTCCCTCAGTTACCCAGCATTCCCTAGTTATCCAGCATCCCCTGATTACCCAGTATTCCTAGCATTCCCCCATTACCCAGCATTCCCCAGCTACTAATTAAGCATTAGGCAGAAATAGTCTGCAAGAAAATAACCTCTACAGCAAGATTCTACCTGTGGAATTCTGGATGTTTTCATCTCTTTAGAGGAGGGGAATAGCATAAGAGACACTGCTGCATGAACATTATAACACAGATCTTAGAGCCAGACTCTTTAGGGGGAATTCTAACTACACAATTTTCCATTTAAGAAACTTTGGGCAAATTAATGTCTTGGTGTCTCTTTTTTCTCACCTGTCATTGCAGTGATTAAATAAGCCAGTATACATAAAGTGCTTAGAACACTGCCTCCTCTGGCAATGGGGAAGAGCCGTCTAAGTGTTTGCAAGTCTTCAAACACCTCCCCATCAAAACAAGCAAATACTGCAGTTAATAAAAGAGAATAAAGCTGACTCCAGAATGTACCCTTAGGAGCTTTATTTGTTGCTTTTATATTTCAGAGGAAGCCACTGATCTAATGAAGCCAGAAATTGCTAAATTTATTCCTATAACATCAAACTGTTACTAATTATGGTTCTGGTCGTATGCCATATGTTTCCCAGAAATAACAAATGTTCCATGGAAAAGTAAGTGGTTAATAAGGGTGGGAAAAACATATAGTAAATGTCCTTGTTTTTCTTGGCTGTCAGCTCCAATATAATGAAATAATAAATGAAAACTATGAGCATTCAACTGCAACTTCCTACCACTTCAGAAGGATACTCTTGAACTACTGAAAGTTAGAGATACGCATTCAAATAGAATTGTCAAGAAATTTATTCTGAATCTCTTACATTTTAAACTTGGAAAAATGTCCCAGGTTCTTTTCCCAGTAGAAATTCTCATTGGTAGATGCTAAACTAACTTCATATGATTCTCATTTTCAGAAATACAATTTCAGACTATTCAAGAGTTTCAATGTACTCCCTTGAGTGGCATAAATGAAAGTCATTTTTGGTTTAAAATATTTTGTTTTTGAGGGGGTTTTCTCGTACTGGGAACACATTCTCTCAGACAATATTGCTATTGTCAGGCTAATTGCTTTAGATTTCTATCAAGCCCCATTTATTTTACTTAAGTGAACTTGAATTAAGTGAATTTTTGCAACTATTCAGTGAAAGAAAATTAAATTATTGATTAAGTGGCCTTCATTTATAAGGGTCATACCAACACAAGAAGCTGGAGTTCTGTTTTATTTTAGTAGACTTTATTCTAAAGAACATGTATTTTATTTTACTTTATTTTAAAGATGTGGGGTACAATTCAGGGTTAGATATACAAATGTTGATTATGCAGGTACTCTTGTTGATGAGGTGTGCCCCTCCCTCCCCCAGCAGTTTCCCTCAACTGCCAGTCCCATCTCCCTCCCCTGGCAGTTTCCCACTACTGCCAATCCCTTTCTTATAGTACTATGATAATTGTTCAAGGTCCGCTTATGAGTGAGAACATATGGTACTCTGTTCTTTGTTTCTGTGATAGATGTATTTTTAAAACAAATCAGCCTAACATTCTTATTCATTTCTATTTTCTGATATAGGTAAGAAATGATAATCTTCTAGGTGCTAAAAATGTGATCACGATCTGATGGAGGGAGTTACTGTTACCTATAGAACCTCTACATGTGATAAATGTACTTATTATCGGAAAGGCATGCCAAGTATTGGAATTATATGAAGAAAAAAAAGCAGCCCTATATTCTATCCTCATGGAGTTTAGAGTCTAAGGCAGTACTACTTAAAGTGTGGTCTGTGGATCAATCTTATTAGACTGCAAAAAGACAAGTACAGACGTTACAAGTAGTTACTGAGAAAATTTTATGGCAGTTAGACATTGCTGCACCATCCAAATGTGTGATCAAGTGAACTCATCTCGTTGGATGGGGTATGTATAGAAGGATTTGCATGTTGTCAAACTTGCATGTTCTAAGTGGCAGTTTGAATGTGAATTTCATGTGGCAGGATCAAAGTACTGGTCATGGGCAGGACAGGTATCAGCTTTTTAAAAAATATATATTCCTCCCCCCGCCCCAGAAAAGTTTGAGATGTACTAGTGTATTGCTTCCAAAGTATTACAGAAAAAGAGTTTAATTCCAACTGAGAAAATTCGGGAACTTTTCATGGAAGAAATGATTCTTAAGGGTGGATTGGAATTTGAAGGGCAGAGATCACAACATGAGAAAATCTTTGGAGGCAGAAAAGTACCAGGATGCCCCAGGCTCTGTTCATCACAGTTGAAGTATGATACAGAGACAGGGCAAACAGAAGCAATGGAGATAAATGTGAAAAGGTTGATTGCAGCCAGTTAGCAGAGGGCCTTGAATACCACAGAAAAGAGTTATAACTTTATTTCTGAGATAAGAAGAAGTCCTTAAATATTCCTGAACATAAGAGTGACATGAAGGAAAGCTTTGCTTTACAAAGAATGTTGGTTTCACTTGAACTATATGCAACACTCTGTGGCAGGAGGCTGTTAAATGAGGTAAATAATAACAGTAAAAAGGAATTTTTGTAAAAAGAATCTTTTTAATGGTATCATACCTGACTCATATGTCTAAGCAAATTTTTGCAATTTGAAGTCTTCCCATGCACCATAATAGAGAAGAATACCACTTTAGAAGATCTAATCATGTATGATTAAAGCGATTTTTGAAACATCAGTTCTTAACAATGACAGAGAGAACACAGTCTTCCCATTTTCAGAAACTCTGATTAAACCACAGATATTAAAGGAACATTAAACCAATATACTAATATAATAACTTACACTAAAATGTCAAGTATCATCACCAAAGGACACGAGAAGCACTTTTTTCTCTCTGTTGTTCTCAGCTTCCTATAAAACTAGAATTGATCTCATTAAATGTGCCTCTCTTACGTTTCTATGTGTCACCAAAAGGCTATTAATTCTTGCCGCTGACTGAGGTGAAGTCTTTTGCAGCAGCATTAAGACCCCCATAAATGTATCTTTTAAAAAATAGTCGAACCAGTAAGTTTTAAACCCTGAGGGTAAAATTTTCCAAGGTTTTAACAAATAAAATGAGGCTCTCAAGGTGTATATCTCTCAGGAAAACATATTATCACATTAGGTTTGCACATGCATTGCTGAGCAAATATCTAATCATTTAGCCTTCTAATTTTACTTTCATAATATTGTTTTTAATTATTATGCAAGAACTATAGAACTATAAATATACCATCCTGTTCAACTGAAGGCTACACCTTTAGAATTGGACATGTTTGCAATATGATTACAATACAAAGCTAAAACATAGCAGTGTGAGTCACTGATTACAATGTATTAAAAAGCAGTAGCTCTCAATGGAGGGTGATTTTTATCCCTCCCAGAAGACACTTGGCAATGTCTAGAGATGACTGCCATGACTAGGCATATACTACTGGTACCATGATGTTGCGAAATATCTACAACGCACAAGACAGCCTCTTACAACAGTCCAAAATGGACCAAAATGTCAACAGTGCTGTGTTGAAAAGACCTGTGTGAAAGGATCACCCTACCAACATTTCCATTATTCCTCCAAGATCTTGGCATATGCTGTGGTCTGAATGTTTGTGTCTTCTGCCCCCAATTCATATGTTGAAGTCTTAAAACCCCAAGATGATGATATCAGCTGGTGGAGCACTGGGGAGATGATGAGGTCATGAAGGTGGATTTAGTGCCCTCATAAAAGAGACCCCTGGAGAGATCATTTGTCCCTTCCATTATGTGAGGATGCAACAAAATTCCTATGAATGAGGAAACAGGCCTTCATCAGACACTGAATCTGCCGGCACCTTGATCCTGGAATTCTGTGAGAAATAAATTTCTGTTGTTTATAAGCTCCCCACTTTATGGTATTTTGTTATAGCAGCCTGAACAGACTAAGCAGCACATATAGCAATAATCACCTTAATTCATACAATCTGAAAGTCAGAAACAAAAAGTTTCTGGAGATTAAAACAAAAACTTATTATACCCCCCTTTGATGTATTGAATTACTTATATCAAACTCTCTGACTCTTGCAGCCAAGAACTGAAGGTGATCCTCACAGATGCCCTGGCTCAGGTTTATTAAATGTGGGTCATGTTTTCTATGCAGATATGTAAACATTGCCATCAGGAAGTCTTCAAATGGGTCTTCAGAAAGACAGGCCCAAATGAAGACCTCAAGCAAGGTTCCAGGCATGTATCATTTTCTAAGTCACCAACAATTTTAAGAAACAATATTAAGTTATAGCTTTTGGGAATGTGGAAAAGAAATCCCTCTCCTTAAATGTGTACACTGATTATAAGATGTGCACCTTTTCCAGAGACACTAAATGTGCAAAATCTATACAGCATACTAAGTGTATAATGTGTTCTAAGGTCTTCTGGTAAGAAGCAGAAAGACCGAGAGGCTCTCCCTCTCAGATCCTTCCCGATCAGTGTCAGACTCAGTTATTTCCACTTGAGTCTTTACATTGCTCCCTTCCTCCTCCCCTCTCCACTCCAGAAAGAGGTGCAGTGAGCACAGTGTATCACCAGCTCCTCAGAAACAAGAACAGACTAACACAAAGCCCACAGTTTCCCTCTATTATTTTCCTCTCTTGGAATTTCTCCAAAGTCTTTGTGAATTGAGTGCCATGAAGAACACCCATCCTAAGCATCACCTCAGGATGGCTACAGCATATACCTTTATTTAGCTAAGCAGAAAAACAACCACACTTTAAATGCAATTCAATATAAATTTGAAATAATTTTTAAGATTCCATCTAAAGACCACCCACACTATTTACTCATAAGCAAAAACTTACTATAAAACCTATATATTTGCTTATTGGTATATTATCTGCCTGTTCCACTAGAATCTAAGGTCCATGGGAAAAGAGATTTTGTCTTGTGTGTATTGGCCGGGTGAGTGAATGAATACCATCTCTCTATCAGCAGAGTCATCACATAATTGCAAGCACCTTGTATTTTTGCACGGGTAACTGGAGACCATAGACTCACTCCTTGTTATAAACTACTCATATTCGTTCATTGGTTCATCCCCTATTAAGTCTTTCATGAGCAGGCCCCTGCCACCCTGTCTAGCTTTCCCCCATGGCTTACTCCCCCGTAACCCACCCCCCACCATGCTTTCCAGCAACACTGACCTTGGCTCCTAGGAAGCTCCATGCTCCCTTCTACCTCGGGGCCTCTACCCTGAACATCTTTCAGCATCCCAGCATCTTCAGATTTCTACAGGGAAGCCATCCCTGATCCCACTGAGATGAGGTATAATGCCTGCATTTTATAGTCTGAGTTCACTCAGCTGCAGACAGATACCATGCCTTCCTGTTCCCACTAACATCCCCATTTCTATCATGGCAACTGCCACGTAGCAAGTGATCCATAAACATGTATAATAAACATGTATTGAATGAATAAATGAATTATGTTTAGGAACATAATCTGTCACCAAATATGCAAGCCCAGGGCTCAAGATAGTGGGTGCTTAATCAACACTTGTGGTTAACCGAAATCATCATTTATTTCCAGCAAACTACAATCTCCTATGTCTATGTGACACTAAAAATATTCGTTGCAAAATTGCTGGGAAATAAACGGCTCTATTTCTATCCTTTTTCTACACACTAACAAAAACTGTTTTTGTTTTTCACTGAATTTATCTGCTGTTTTGGCATTAAGAACATGACTGGGTAGGAAATGGTTGGCAAAGAATCAATGACTTGGATGACCAGCATTTATCTCTATGACTATATTTGAAAACATCTGGAAGTATACTTTAATTATCTTCCAAATATGGGTTGTCTTGTACTCTCAGCCTCTGAGATAATCTCTTCCCATATTGTTCCTAAATGAAAGGTGTTCTGTTGACAAAATAGGTGTTTTTTTTTTTGACTGAAGGGAATTTGTGGGACATTGAAAATACAGAGTAGTGAACTCCCAGACTAAGAGGACTAAAATAGCATTGATTTATTTTTTTTAAGAGGAGGAGCAAAGAAATCTCTGGTTTAAAAAAACTGCAGAAAAATGTAATTCTGCGTAACATCCTGTAACCGAGAAGCTAGTCACCTAGGGAGCCTTGAGAAGAGTATAAATTTCTTGGGGCCCAGATAAAACAATCTTGACTTAAGGGGGCTGAAGAGAGACACCCAAACAACAGGAAATCAGTAATAATTGTAATCCTAGAGTCGATTCACATCCATGACTTTACAATAATTTCTTTATATATATTTTTCCTTGCTATTATTATCTGGCTCTCTGCCAGATTTTTACTGGACTGTCTGGAACTCTTGAACAAAATTCCAAAAAGCCCAAGAAATTTGGGTAGTATTTGCTAAGTTAGGCCCTTCTTCAGGAAAGCCCCAGATAGAAAGTTTAGCCTCTGTTAAAGAGGTCATCCTCATCCCCTACCTCCGAGCCCATAGAAGTCAAGCAGGTAGTGGCTTCTTCGCTGCCCCAAGAGCTTTTCTGTCAATTTCTCATCCAAATCATTCTCTTTGGGGTCTGACAGATGCCACGAATCTGCAGCATGAACTCCTGTGGTCTCTCTTTGCTCCATGTAAACCAGAGATGAAGTAGAACGCCTCTGGGGCTCACTATAGAGGGAATCTACAGGTCCAGGAATTGCCTGTCCCTGAGATCACAGACACAGAGAAGGACCCATATGCTTCAGGAGGGGCAGGAGGGTCCAGAAATCAATAGCATCATACTGATTCTCTACACCTCTATGCCAAAAGGAAGCGTTCTTATGTTAAATCATACTCATGCTTGACTGGCTTGAGGCAAAAGTCCACATTTTCCCATTATGCTTTAGTTTGATGTCAGAAAGAACCAAGGAACTAAAGCAATACCTACTGCTATGTCTAGGGTTGTGAACTCACAAGTCGTTCAACCAAATTATCACAAGAAGAACAAGCCTCTCAGGCTCCTGATCATTATCGATTTAAACGCACAATTCTACCTTGGCCTCCAGGAGAAATGCCATAGGACTGAGGCTCTCAATGTCATGAGGGGAAAAAAACATTCAATTTTGTTTGACACGACTTCTACTATTTTGTCACTGTTCTGTAGATCTCATTAGAAGGACTGGCCTACCAAATTTGGAATAAAAATTTTTCACTTTCACTTTCTTGTTAGATCCAGATGGGTCATGTTGCTCATCTAATACTTAAATAAACCACAGAGACTTAATAGGGGGAAAGGAGGTGAAATGAAAAGAACTAAGCACACTCAAGTTTCATTTTACATCAACTTATCTCCCATCCCCGCCATAACAGCAAAATACAAAAGAAGGGTTTGTTCTCACCCCCATTTGTTTTATTTTTGTCATTTGTTTCTCACACAAAAGTGTTCAGCTAAGTTGATATAAGATTAGTAGCCATACCTTATTTCCAAGAAGGCACAAAGATATTACTGAGGTCTAAACCATTCTGCCTTGCCTAAAAGCCTTGGCTCCCTCTCATCTGGAGCCATTAGCTTATTTTGAAAAATCTCCAAGAAATTCATATACTAGTAGATTTCCCTTCCTGAAAAGCCAATTTCCTAACTATTCAGTGAGATGGTTTTGGAGACCCATATCAACAAATTAGGAAAGTAATAATGTTCCTAGCTTAACAGGAAATTCACTATTGCTGGTGCTGCTGCCCTAATTATACTATAATAGAATTTCAGAAGAATCTTTTCTGAATTAGAAAACATCCCATCTACTTGCTGCACAATATCCTCTTCAGTTTTCTATACCAAATGAGTCCATTTGAAAACTAAGGAGGCCATACATTATCTTTTTTTCCGGGAAGCAACAAGCCAGGTTTTCACTTCATTATCATATCTCCTGTATGGTTTTACTAAACCTCTTATGCTTAAATAAGATTTCCATTTAACCAGAGTCGCCATAAATGAGAACAGAATCTTTTAAATTAAAATGAGTGCATGACTTTTTTTTTCTTTTAGTAATATACAAATTCATCCAGAGTTAAAAAGGGAAATAGGCTACCTATGATAAAGCTTTAATGATACAAGCTAGCATTTTTTGTTTAGCAAATACAAACATATAAACACACAACAACCTAACTAGGATGTATCTCTGCATTTTGAATCATCATTTAAACAAATTTAAACCTTTTCAAGACGTTAATAAAGCAACTCACAGTATGCAGTCACTCAGCGCCAGGGATCTCAGAGCCTTCCTCAGTATCACGACTGATTTTGTCACCAGAAGTTGAATGGCCCTGCAACTGGGATCACCCATAGTTAGTGAATATTTTACTTCAATATTTGGTGGCTCAGTAAAAAGTTTAGGTAAGGCTGTTACTTTTATCTCTTCTGTAGTTGACGTTGCAAACAGGAAACAGGAAACACATTTACAAAAACACTGATGTATGTCAGCCTAATTGGTGTTTGGTTCAAAGCACTCAGGGCTGAGTCTTGTACCACAGGGGTACTAGGCACAGCCCTCCAATGAGCAGGAATCAGGTCTGAGCATTTCATAGTCAAATCCTTTGGACAGAGGCCATGTAGGCAATTTATTACAAAGACAAACAGGCATTCTAACATTTAGGCCTTCTGGCCTTAATACAGAAAAGACTATACATTTTAGAATAACTTATTTATATATAGACATATACATATATAAGATATTAACTAATATATTATATAAAATATTTAAATTACTTAAAAGGATAAATTAGATATTTTTCTGGAATATATATAGAAACTATTATCCAGAAATCTTTGGTTACAAGTAACAGGAAACTCAACTCAAACTCACTTATACAAATAAATAAAAAAACAAGGAAATATTTGGTTCATTGAGCTGGGGGAAAAAAACAGAAGTAGGTTGGTTTGGGGAAGCCAGAAGTTTGCAATATCATTTGATTCTCTACACTTCTCTTGGCACAGATATTCTCTGGGAATTGACTTCACCCTTAGGTTGCTCCCATTTTGGTGCCAAAAAAATGGCTGTAGTAGTTCAAGACCATGAATCTATCATCTAAGAGGATAGTTTCAGCATCATGGCAGTCCCAATAAAAGTTCTAAGGTAATTCAGATGGCCTATTGCTGAATCAATCAATCACAGTACTTTGAGATCTAATATTTCAAACGGCTTACACTAGTCAAGGCTTATCCTTGGAGATCAGTGCAAACAAAAATCACACAGAGAGACATTCATGGTACTTTGTGGAAAGGGAAAGGGAAAAGGAGTATTGATGAGGGGGATCAACAAATGCCCACCATAACAATGCTCAACAATAATCCAATGGTTGATATTTGAGGATGCGCATTTATGAAAGCATTCTTACTTAGGTTATCTGAAGATGTCTGAAAGAGGATGATTAAGGTTCATTAGGTATTGATGACCCAATACATTTAGTTGGACTTTCTGTTAACATTGGATTTGCTTTCTGAGAAAATAATTTAGAATATTTGCATTCTGTTTATGAAATACATTTTTTTCTTTTTTTGAATCAGCATCTCACTCTGTCACCTAGGCTGGAATGCAGTGGCACAATCACAGCTCACCACAGCTTCAAACTCCTGGCTCAGGCGATCCCCCCTCACCAGCCTCAGCTGCCCAAGAAGCTGAAACTATAGGCATATTCCACCACACCTGGCTAGTTTCTTGATTTTTTGTAGAGACAAGCTCACTATGTTGTCCAGGCTGATCTCAAACCACTGGGCTCAAGTGATCCTCCCACTTCTACCTCCTGAAGTGCTGGAATTACAGGTGTGAGCCACTGCACCCACCAGGCCTGAAATTCATTTGATAGTGTGTGAAGTACTCTTGCATTTGATCTTCCATTTTGTCATCCAAACAACTTCGTCAGTGATGGGCAGACACCCCCACAGAAAACTTAGACAGTGAGGCAGGCACACCGGTTACTTGTACAATGTCCTGTCTACCCTCTTTCCTTACAGAACCTTGATTTTTGTTGAAACAGAGATTTGCCATATTAAAACTACAGCTAAGAACGATGGGCAGATGGATAATTTTGGCCCTGGAGACATAAGCCAAAGTTACTAGATAAGGCTCCTGGAAAAGTGTTTTAAAAAGGACTTTGTCATTCATTTTCTGTTCTTTGCTCTTCCTCTTCTTCATGCCTAAAACACCCATGTAAAGCTGGAGGAAGAGCTGTCTATACATACAGCTTGCGATCATGAAGCAACAAGCATGAAGTCACAAGCCACATGCTGTGAAGCCCAAAGCAAGAAAAGGAGCCATGACCCTGGGCCTGGCTTGCCAGCTCCTGGGCTGTCCTATGAGAAAAAAAACTCTATCTGGGTTAGTCACCGTAGAAGTGTTCTTGTTGCAGGCCACTGAACATAATCCCAACCGATACAAACAGGTTTCTCAACCAGGTAGGACAGATCACAGCTTAAATCCAGACCTCTCAGCCCCTCCTCCCCCCCACCCTCCATCCAGGACATTTCCAAGAAACTGCTTTGTTTCTCCCATGGCAGAAGCCATACTCTACAGAGTGGCATTTTTAACATGTGCTTTTTTTTCTCAACGGGTGTCTTGTTTAAATGATCTGAATCATAGTTCAAATAAGGAGAGGGGATTTATGGCTCTTGGTTTTTTTTGTTTGTTTGTTTGTTTTTTGTTTTTGTTTTTTTTTTGAGTTGGAGTCTCACTGTCGCCCAGACTGGAGTGCAGTGGCCGCTCCCGGCCACCGCAGCCTCGACCTGCTCCGGCGATCCTTCCGCCTCAGCCTTCCGAGTAGCCGGAATTACAGGTGCGCGCTACCACGCCCGGCTAGTTTTTTTGATTTATAGAGATGAGGTCCTGCCAAGTTGCCCAGGCGGGTCTCGAACCCACGGGCTCAGGCAATACACTCACCTCAGCCTCCCAAAGGCGGGGGATTACAGGCTGAGCCACCGAGCCCGGCTTTGTTTTTTCTTTTCTTTCTTTCTTTCTTTCTTTTTTTTTTTTTTTTGACTGTTTGACATGTGACACACAAGCACCAAGCAAGAATGCATTGGCTACAGCAAAGGACAGCTAGGTCATTTTACCAAAATGTATTTCCAGGCAGCCTGAGGGAGAATTAGCCATCTTTCCAAATCTCGCTGTGGGTGAGCGTTTTCTTCCTTGACTTTCTCATTTGCTCAGCTATTAAAAGATAACAGGGCTCTCACGAAGGTTGGAATAACTTACTGAGCCAAAAGTCAAGAAAGAACCATATCCAAGGATCAATTCCAGAGGGATTGAGGATTTAGTGGTAAAAGCTAAAGATTTACATTTTTAGAAGAAAATATAGAAAAACGTCTTTCTGACCTTAAAATGGGAGAGAATTTCTTAAGGCACAAAAGTGCCAATCACAAAAAGGAAAGATTGATAAATTTATAATTGTCATATTAAGAACTTCTGTTCATCAATACGTACTGTAAAGAAAGCAAAAACCTAAGCCAACATCTGAGACAAGTTTGCAACACATAAAATGAACAAAAAAACCAGTATTCAGATTATTTAAAGAAATGTTACATGTCAGACATAAAAAGACAAGACAATAGTAAAATTGAGCAATTTCTCCAACAGGCATGTCACAGAGGAGAAAAACATAAATGGTGCACGGGCAGATGACATGATGAGCAACTTCATTTGTAATTAGGAAAATGCAAATTAAACAGATAGTGAGTATATAAATTGATATAACCACATGGAGCAATTTAACCTTATCTTATAAAGTTGAATGCTTTCATAACCTTCAGCTGAACAAGTCTACTACTACCTACGTTCTCTAGTGCTATGGTTTGAATGCTGGTGTCCCTCCAAAATTAATATTGAAACTTAATCTCAAATGTAACAGTGTTAAGAGGTATGTTTTTTGAAAGACGGTTACACCATGAGGGTTCCACCCTCATGAATGGGATTAGTATCCTTATAAAGGGCTCCAGGCTGAAGGTCATGCCCTCTTGGACTTCTGACCTTCTGCCATGTGGAGACACAGCATTTGTCCCCTCAAGAAGATGCAGCAACAATCTTGGAAGCAGAGACCAGGCCTCCCAATACACTTAACCTGTCAGCACCTTGATCTTGGACTTCCCAGCCTCCAAAGTTGTGAGAGATAAATTTCTAGTATTTATAAATTACTCAGTCTCAGGTATTTTGTTGTAGTAGTACAAAAAGACTGAGACATCTAGAGAAATTCTTGCATATTTGCCCCTGGAGACAGGCATAAAGTGTTTATAATGGGATTATCCAAAACAGCAAAAAGTTAGTTTTAGCACAACTCTATTGACAGGAGAACAAAGAAATAAACTGAGTGGTATTCATACAATTAAATATTAGACAACAGGGAAAATCCATCAATCACAGCAACAATCAATAACTTGGGTAAACTTTAGAAACATAATGGTTGAGAGAAAACAAGTATCAGCCAACTACATACAAGTGGTAACTTTTTAAAATAAATAAAGCCCAAGAATAGCAAGACTAAACCATATTTTTGTTTAGGCAAACCCATATGTAATTTTTTACAGCTCTATATTATTTTATCACATCTGTAGACCCATGGAATCACCACTGCAGTTAAGATAGAGAAGTGTCCCATTCTACCACACAGAAGTCCATCCCACTACCATTTCAGAGCCATACCTATTCCCAAACCCCCATTCCTAATCCTTGACAATCACTTACCTATTGTCCAGCTTTATAATTTTGTCATTTCTAGAATGTTAATAAACAGAATCATGTCGTAAATGACTTTTCATACTATTTTTTTCACTCAGCACTGTGTCTCTTGAATGCATCCAAGTTGTTTCATGTATCAATAGTTTGCTTCTTATTGCAAAGTAGTATTTCAGGGTACGAAAGTACCACGGTTTGTTTAACCACTCACCTACTGCAGGACATTCTGCTTGTTTCCAGTGTTGGGCTATGACAAATATAGCTGCTAGGAACAATTAGGTATAGGCTTTTGTATAGATATAAGTTTTCAGTTCTCTGGGATAAATGTCCAGGAGAGTGATTCTGGGTCATGTAGTAAGTGTATATTACCTTTTAACAAACCACCAGACTATTTTCCAGAATGACTGTACCATTTTAACCGTGAACCATGTATGCAGGTTTGGATTTTCTGCATCAGTGCCAGCATCTGGCACCATTTTTATTTTAGCTGTTCTAACAGACATGTATCTCATCAAGGTCTTGACTGCATTTCCCTAGCAGCTAGTAATACTGAACATCTTTTCATGTGCTTATATGCCATTTAAATATCCTATACAGTAAGATGTCTCTTTATATCTTTTGCCCATTTTTTCACTGGATATTTTGGTTTTCAAAAAATTGCTGAGTTTTAAGTTCTTTATACAATCTAGATATGTTTTGCAAATGTTTTCTTCATGTCTGCAACTTGTCATTTCATCCCCTCAACAGAGTCTTTCATAAAACAAACATTTTTAAATGTGGATAAGGCCAGTTTATTGATTTTTTTTCTGTTAAAGATCATGCAGTAGGTGTCATGTTTAAGAACTCTTCAATAACTCATAGGTACTGAAGATTTTCTGGTATGCTCTTTAGAAGTTTTACAGTTTTATGTTTCACTTGCAATATTTATAAATGTATGATCTATTTTGAGTTGTATAAAGTACAGGGATGTTTTTAGGTTGTGGGTGGTATTTTTGTTTTGTTTTTGCCTGTGGATGGATATCCAATTGTTCCAGCACCATTTGCTGAAAATAATATCTTTATTCCATTGAATTGCTTTCACACAACTGCCAAAAATCAGTTGGCTATATATGCATACCTTGTTTTATTGTGCTTTACTTTATTACATTCACAGATATTGCTTTTTAAAAATTTTTTTACAAATTAAAGGTTTCTGGCAGCTCTGTATTAAGCAAGTCTGTCAGCACTATTTTTCTTTTCTTTTCTTTTCTTTTGTATTAGATTGGGAAATATAGTTTATTTAGGAAGCAAATTAGGGAGAGAGAAAGGATTCACCTCCCCATGGTAGGGGAGGAGGCCAAAGCTTAGGAAAACATGGTGGCCATAGCTCAAAAAGTCACATGGCCAGACCAGATCTTAGCAAAGCAATGGCTGGCACCATTTTTCTTTCTTTCTTTTTTTTTTTTAACTTTTTATTTTATTTATTTTTTTATTTTTTTTTTAATTTTAATTTTTATTTTTTTTTGAGTTGGAGTCTCACTCTGTCGCCCAGACTGGAGTGCAGTGGCCACTCCTGGCCACCGCAGCCTCGACCTGCTGGGCTCCGGGGATCCTTCTGCCTCAGCCTTCCAAGTAGCTGGAACTACAGGCGCGCGC
>CAUYQG010063506.1:0-28445 GCA_963574415.1 Tarsius wallacei
CTGTAATTCCAGCTACTTGGAAGGCTGAGGCGGAAGGATCTCCGGAGCCCAGCAGGTCGAGGCTGCGGTGGCTGGGAGCGGCCACTGCACTCCAGTCTGGGCGACAGAGTGAGACTCCAACTCAAAAAAAAAAAAAAAAAAAAAAATCCAAGTACCTGGCTCCCAGTTCAGATTACTTTCTGCCATTCCAGAAAGATCATTCTGGAAGACCTCTTAATGGAATAGAGCCATATCGAGAGTAAACATCAACCCACTAGGGGACATTTTAAATAGGATATTCTTCCAATTCTCTCTTTTGTTTTATGTTCTGTTCTGTATCAATAATATAAATCTATTCTTATTAATAAAAGAATAATTTTTCTGGGAAAAACAATAGGTGTAGGTTGTACTTCTGATTCCCTTAAGGCTACCTCAGTTTTTTCTTTTATAAAATAGAGTTGACACAGCATCCCTATTTTAAAGAGAAAGATTATAAGAATTAACTGATTTTTAAAAATGTGTAAATATTTCAAATATAAGTGATTAAGAATACAAAATAGTAATAACACTACTTTATTTCTACCACCCTGTTATAAACCTGAGGATAAATAATACTTATCAGTTGCATAACACTGTGTGACTCATCTCCCAATAGTAATTTCTATTATGCTCAGGACTCGCTTGGACTCAATTGCTTCCAGCAGTAATCTAAAAGTGCCTGAGTGACTCTATTAATTAAGGTTTAATAGTATATCTTGTGGTGCCTGAGGACATTTTGTGAAAGCAAGTTACAGGTAAATATTCAAAAATTACCCTTAACTTCTCTTAATGATCTGTGAATCTGTCATCTATGAGCTTATTTAAATCCTTTGCAAACCAATTTTAAAAAGCAGACTCCTCTCTGCCTGAGCTGTATCTTCAACTGCCTCACGAATGTAGAACTTTAGAACAACCTTCTTACTCAGGTAGCATATTTCTTTATGCTTCAGGATAGGTACTTAAAATTTTTTGACCAGTTTTTAAAATTCTATCACTAAGGAAATAGAGCAGTTTTTAAAATGTCTTGTGTCTTTTACAAATCTAATACAGATGTGTCCTAATTGTATTAGTATAGAACTTTTGCTGAGCACATCTTTGTTGGATGCTGGTGCTGGATTTTTTTGGAATGTCCTCATTGGGATTGCATTATATTTTAAATATCTTCCTTTCTTAATATAAGGAAATTTAAAGTATTTTGCATTAAAACTGTCTCGTTCACACAAGTCTACTGTTTCTTGGCCTGGGAGGGCCTGCATTGTTGGCCTTCAGGACAAGACTTCTCTTTAGGACTTGAGAAAGAATTCTTTCTCATTAATGTGGATATGACTTACTGATTTTCTCTACTCTGAGAGGAAAAAATTGTGGTTTTGTCATGTTACATGGAACAGGGGAAGAATGTTTTCAAGACGACAGAGGAAAGAAGTGTTAATGTATTAAATGAGAAAAATAGACAATATGCATACTATGTTTTTCTATTCATATTATGTCTCTCTGATATTAAACTTGAAGAAAAGGAAAAAGACAAAACTTGAAGAAAAGGAAAAAATAGATGATCAGGCAACCCAGAGAAAGGAGTGGTCAAAAACCGGACAAGATTTTGATGTAGAAACGAATACTCTGGCCTTTTAATAAAATAGAGAAATTTGTAACAGTAAGATCTTAAACACAATCCGTTCCCAGTTCAGGTGAGAAGAAATTAAAGTTCGAGAGTATAGCATGCAAATATAAACTTCTGCATGAAGCTACCTATTGGCCGATTTTTTTAAAAGACTTTATTTTCTGCCATATATCCATCATTACTCTTTAATGAATATTTTATTGCTTAGGAATATTTTTTACATTCGTCTTTTGACAGAAGGGTGACACTGTCCTTTAATTCCCAGTTATGCATTTCACTCTTTTAACAAAGATCAGTAGTAGTAACTGAAGCCAAAATATTATGTATTGTACCTTATATTTCCAAATAGAGTTCTTCAAATGTGTAAAAAGAATGAGAAAACAATAGCTAGTTTTTAGTATTGAAGATTCAGTGATAGTTCCCATATCACCCATCTTTGTAGCAACTGCCAATTTTGGGTTTTTTGTTGTTTTTGTTTTCTTGGTGCACAAATTTACGTGTGTGTGTGTGTGTGTGTGTGTATGTGTATGTGTGTGTGTCTGTCTGTCTGAGAGATGCAGAATAATAATCACAGAGGCTTGTTGGCTTTGTTCATTTCTTACTTTAACCCACAGTAGGCAGGAAGCAGCCCCCAGGCAGAGCTGATATTCATGGAGTATGCACTGGTATTGACTTCTGGGTGTCCCTTTGATCTGACTAGGATAATGCTTTTCCTGATAGGTCAGAGTCACTGCTGAATCAGCTCTTAAATAATCTGTCACTCCTATATCGCAGACGTATCCAAGACATTGTACCTGAGTCTGATTTAACTGGTCTTTCTCTGTGTATGAACCAGAGTGAAAATGCCCAGTGCTGTGAGGAAGCAAGTGCTGTAGGTGGGGGGTCTCAGATTCCACATCTATAAAGTGGAAGTAATAATTATGGCTGCCTCATACGGTTGTGGACTTTGGTTAAGATGTCAAGTTTTGGAACCATGCTTAAAACAGTATGTGCTTAGTAATCATTAGCTGCTGCTATGGCTACTGCTGTAACTGTTGTATTAGGTAATTATTCTGCCAAAATGTTGGGCTGGTAGCACGTGAGGGGCAGACACAGGGAGTGTGTCTCTATTCTGAGAGGAATGACTCTGAAGGTCCTTGTGTTGAGTGAGATTAGAGACTCTACCTGACTTGTACCTGCTTGCTCTCTCCTCATCTTCTTTCTGCCTTCAACATCCACCTTGCAGGAGTAGCAGCCTGACCATTGCAAAGGATTACTACCTGGACGGTTCCTCCTTCATAGTGTATCCTTAGATCATATTTCCTTATCTGAATTGCCCTGTACAATAGCTTTGAAGTCCTTAGGTGGGGAGCCTCTTCAGCAGCTTACTCTACCTCTCAGAACTGCAAATGTAGTTAATAATAGAGGCAGTAGCACCTATCTGGAAGTGTTGTTTTGATCACATAGAACATATGTGTATAATGCTGGCCCAATGTTCAGAGTACTGCTGTGTAGATGCTCGGTTAATGTTAACATCTTTGCCCTTTTCTTCTAGCTGGAACTGTAGGCACACATACCACCACACCTGGCTTGTTTTGTTTTGTTTTTATAGAGATGGGTTTTGCTATATTGTTAACTTTTGACCTCAAGAGATTCTCCTACCTCAGCCGATTAAAAAGTGCTGGGATTACAGACATGATACACCATGTCCACCCCATTTCTTGATCTTAATGTGTTGTACAGCTCTACCCATGCTCTGGCCTTTTTCTCTCGTCTGGGCTATTGTAATAGCCTCCTTACTAGTAAGGAGTTTCTCTCTCCTTCTCCTCACCCCCCTGTGTCTCCTATATCCTGTTCCAAATGAATTCCTCCTAGATGACAAAGTTTGTGAACAAATTCTTAAAAAAAAAAAAGGAAAGAAAAGAAGAACTGGAGAGTCTATTTTTTGCAATAAGATGGCCTGCAGTTTCTGAAACTCTTTCATTCTAAAACATCTAAAAATGATAGATAAAATATTTTTAAACGCCTTTTAAATGAATGGATGAGCCTGTAACAATGAAAGGGAAATCCTGTTAGGCCAGGAATAAAGCAAGAGTACAAATCTGGGAAGGTAAGAAAGATACCCCCAGGGTTGCTAAACTTTTAGGGCATTTTTGGATCTGGGTGGCTGACCAGTACTGGAGATAAAACTACATAGCATTTCACACAGAAGTACAAAGAGGTGGAGATTATGAAAGAGCAGTTAGGACACAGTGGAATGAAGTGAGAAGTTAGAAGGAGTGTTGGAAGGTTAAAATTATCAAGACAAGAGAGGAGGGAAAATATTCAAAGATATGATGGCTCCAGGTTTTCCAACATGATACACAGGAAGACCAAAGGACGCCAGGCTGTGTAAATTAAAGTAAATCAATGCTTAGACAACATTAGACTCAGGGTAGATGTCCCAACAATGGAAGTAGCCAAAAGATAGTAAAGTAATATCTTCATTTAAAAAGTAACTGTCACCTTAGAATTTTTTATGAAATAAAGACATTTTTATATAATTTTAAAAAAGGAAAAGCTTTACCACCAAAAGACCCTCACTAAAGGAACTTCTAAGGAAAGACTAGGAAGGAATCGAAAATGGCCTCTGAAGAACAATCTGGGGTACAGAAGGAATTAATAAATAGATCAAAGTAAACATGGAGATACATCTAAACAGTAGCAATTTATAGAAAAATAATGATGTCTGTTTCAGTATTTTAAAAACTACGGTATGGTTGGAGCCTGATTAGAATTAAAACTGTACAAGGTCCTTGCATTTTCAAGAAGGAAAGCAATTTATCTTTGGACTTTTAAGTATGCATATTAAAAACTGCAACGAAAGCATGACCTAGCACATAAAATGGTATCTTTTGATCAAATTTAGTGAACACCTTCTCACAGTAGGTACCTGGATATTTCTTAAACTCCATCAACATACCAATTCCCTACCAGCCTTGTAGTTACAGCCTTTCAGTCCATACATTAGGTTTCTGGTCAGTAACTTTTTCACTCATTCTTCCCATAATGCTCATTATGTAATACAGTTACAACTCTTTACCCAGTCATCTGCACTTAACACATGTGCTGTGAAATCAGTGTTAGCTCATCCTACAGTCATCATCATGAAAAACACTGCTGTTCAATCACTGGTGTCTAACCGACTGTGTTTCACTCAGAGTCTTTCCCAGGGTGCCACAGCCACAGCAGCATTGTGTGCGCAGCTGTAAAATCAAGGTGAGCCCCCGAGAGCCTTCTCAGCCTACTGTAGTGCACAGTGATCCCTTTTCCCCCTGAATTCTACTTGTTTACTCCCACACTGTTTCGAATAAAATGGAGGTGACAATAGTACGGTACTCTTAGCGTTGTGGTGTGAGTTAAATGGATTAATACACACCAGAGCACTTAGAGCGGTACTTTCATAGCATATTAGCTAACTAACTGCTGTTGAGCACTTGCTTCTAAGTTATCTTTTTGGGAGGATTATCATTCATGTCTTAGACCAGCATTCCCCAATCTTTTTGGCATCAGAGACTGGTTTTGTGGAAAATAATTTTTCCACAGATGGGGGAGTAGAGGGGATTATCAGGCATTAGATTCTCATAAGGAGCTCACAATCTAGATCCCTCACATGCGCAGTTCACAATAGGGTTCGTGCTTCTATGAGAATCTAATTCCACCACTGATGTGACAGAAGGTGAAGCTCTGCTCCCCCACTGCTCAGCTCCTGCTGTGTGGCCCGGTTTCCTATGACCAGTACTGGTCGTCAGCTGGCAAATTGGAGACTCCTGTCTTAGACAACTAAATTGCAATTTACTAAGATAAAATTTTACACTTTCATGGAAGATGGAAAAGTAGAGAGTTTAATAGAAGGTTAATAATGCTTACTGACTTAGTGAACATTAGTCACTCATGGCTTGCTTTAAGATCGCAGTTCACGTGGAGAGCTCTTTGGACTCAGTTTCTAGTAGGTTTGGTGTGATAATGAGAAAGAACTGTTAAAAATACCATGATCACATAATTCATAGGTTTCTACTTCAGAAGTAGAAAAATAAGATGTGTAGATCTTTGAACTAAAGGGATCTCAAGATGCCACTAGACTAGCTTTAGGGCTTAGAGAAAATCTTTAAACTCCAAGACCTATGTTCTGTTGAAAACAAAATGATTTTCTCTAAGTTCCCTTTCAGCATTAGCCAGTACTAAGTTACCCATATTTTCTTTCTTTTTTTTTTTTTTGAAAGCAGGATTTATTAAGAGAAGAAAAAAGCTCCCACAGTAGGAAGGGACCCGAAGGGGTTGCCCGTTACCCACACTTTCAAATGAGACAGCTAAAGTACCAAGAAGTTGAGTGGCCTGTCAGGAGTTAGCCATTTAGGGGTTGGTGAGTAAAAGGATAAACCTGAGACCAGGTGAGATCAGGAAGGGCCTGAAACCCAGCGAATTTCCTTTTCAGATCAGAAGCCTCCCCCACACCCGGCTGCCCCTGATCCTGTCCTGCACGACTCCCTCAGCAGTGGTCACTGCTGTGTATGTGGTTCTCATGTGGGCAGTATCAGAATTTGGCACTTGTTGAACGGATGTAGTGAATATTTATTATATGTTCGGTCTATGGTTTTTCTGTTTTTATCAGTCACTTTTTCTTTAGAAAGGAGATAATGGTGCACTTTTTCTGGTCATATATTTTTGAGTATGCACTTTTAAACCTCACCTAGTGGAAACAGAAGGGGTGATATTTTTTATTTCCCCTGGAAACCTGCAGAGCAGATATTTTGAGTCCTTTTTTACCAGGTGGCTATCTCAGTGTGGGGTTGGTAGGAGCACCTGTGTTCTGTAAGTGGCTATTCAGCTAGTTCCCAGCCTAAGAATTCTTGAGTATTCAGTCAAAAGAGATTTAAAGGATTTGCTTAAGAATAATATACTTCCTGATTTAATCAGGTATCCAAAGTTAAAGACAGCCTGAGGATAACCAAGTGTCTGATAAAGGAGCATGAATAAATGGCCCTTTCTATCTATTTGGGCAGACGTGCTTAGAAAAATGACATTAATAACCTTTTCATTTACACATTCTAACTTTATTAAGATTAAGAAGAAATAGTAAACTGTTTTGCTAATCTATGCTTTTGCTTTGGGACAATTTGTAAGAGTTTATATAAGTCAATAGAGACATTCTACTTTATACTCCAGAAAACTATATACAAAAGGAATGTGTAAGCACTTCTAAAAGAATTTATTAATTTGGAGGATTTTTATGATGGTGCCTAAGACACTTTGCATTGTGCTAGGTTCTGTTATGTCAAAAGATGGAAAACCCTGCTCTCAAGTGATTCACAGCCTAATGAAGACATTTAGACCAAAAAAAAAACCAAAAAACACATTGCAGCAGTGATATGCACAATTTGCCATAGGAGTAATAATAATTAAAGTTTTGATCTAGTTGAGGAGGGTGTGGGAAAAATGCCAAGAGTGGTGCTTTCATATTCTGAGTCCAAAAGACTTAGAAGAAGCCATAAAGACTTACTGTTGGATTAATATGTATCTTCAAGATGCCTTTCTTGCTTGTCCAGCCTAGTCTGTAAGTGACCCTTGCTACCTGGGTTCAGTTTTTGGCTTCTCCTCTTCATAGTTTTGTGACCATTAGGTTACTTCTCTGTGCTTCAGTTTTGTAAAAAGAGGAGAGTAATAGTGCCTACCTGGCAGGATTATTGTGAGGATTAAATAAAATAATACATGGAAATCGTTTTTAGAGTACTGCCTAGTACGTTGTAAAGCTCAAGAAAATTTGAGTTCTTATTGTTATTGGTTTTGGTACCTAATAAACTAGGAATATTGAAACATGATCACCAGTTTGATCATTTAGATTGTCTTCCTAAAATGCTAATTTATGTTTAATTAAATTTTACATTTTTTTCCTTTTCTAGCTCCAAGAGGAAAGCGTGGATGGAAAACCTTTTATGCTGTATTGAAAGGAACAGTTCTTTACCTGCAAAAGGTAAACATAAAATAGATTAAAAAATTAAAACCCACAAAACTTTATGAAATGATGATTAAATAAGATACCCAAAGAGAGTTCACCTTGTACAAAAAAGCCATATCGAATACCCAACAGACTGTTTAATTAGTGTTTAAATTCTTACTAACTTTTTTTTTTTGCTTTTGTTTTTGATGAAAAAAATCTTTGGATACATACACACCCACATGCACACACACGGTCAAAGGAAGGGATGTGCTATGTTCTAATTATGTTCAATAAGGAATATTGAACATAAGTTAGATTTCCTATAGTCTCTGCTGGTACAGACCTGTGGCATCAGCTGTTTCTGGTGGTATTTTTATTACAGATCAGTTATATATTTACAGTCTTCATTTATATATTGTTATTTAACAATTGTTATTTAACTTTCTTTTTGTTTTTTTTTTAATATTAATATTTTTTATTTTGATATTGTGAGGTCTATTTAACTTTCTTAATTTCGATCCTACCTGAAGCTAGACACACAGATTTCATTGATGTCCTGAAACATCTGTTCCTAACAATGCAGATGTACTCCAAATTTCCTGGTAAAGGTTTGACAAGAGCCTTTCTTCTCAGGATTCTTTCTTCAGCCTCAGAATCTGGAAGTCTGTTTGGGAGCCAGTTTACAGGATCTGTCTGGAGCTTCCACTTCCCTCGCCCTGTGGGGGTGGAGATGGGACAGTTGTATATTGACTGGGTGAATCTGCCATTTCTAAGGGCCTGGCTGGATTTTAGCTCCAACGGTGAAGGGCAGGCGCTGAATAGGGTTGATAGGAAACAATACTGCCCTCAGTGGTGTCTAATAGGCAGAAGAGTTTTGTGTGTGTGAATGGGAAAAGACACATGAGATCTACTCTCTTAAATTTTTTAATGTGTGGTATAATACTGTTGACTATAAGTACGTTGCTGTAGAGCAGATCTGGAGAACTGCATGACTGAAACTAGACCCATTACACAGCAATGCTCCTGTTCAGCTCCTGTCAACCACTGTTCCACTTTGTTTTTATTAGTTTGACTATTTTTGATACCTCATACAAGTGTAATAATGTAGCATTTGTCCCACTGTGCCTGGCTTATCTCACTTAGCACAATGTCTTCATGGTTCATTTATGTTGTAGAGTGTGTCAGAATTTCCTTCCATTTTAATACTGAATAGTATTAAATTTTACATATATGCATAAGCCGTCTTATCTGTGGCTCTGTTTTCTTCAGTTTCAGTTACCTGTAGACCAAAAATATTACATGGAGAATTCCAGAAATAAACAGCTCTTGCGTTCTAAATTGCATGCTGTTCTGAGTAGTGAAATGAAATCTCTCACTGTCCCACTCCATCCCGACCAGTATGTAAACTCGTTTGTCCAGTATATCCATGCAGTGTACACCTGCCCTTTAGTCTTTATCATAGGTATGTATATATAGGAAAAAACAGTATATAGTCAACCTTCAGTATTCGCAGGGGATTGGTTTCAGGACCATACACCTGTGTGTACCAAAATCTGCCCATACTTAAGTCCTGCAGAACCTGCATGTGTGAAAAATAAGTCGGTCCTTTTTTTTTTTTTTTTTTGAGTTTGTGTCTAACTCTGTTTCCCAGAGTAGATTGCAGTGGCCTGCTGGGCTCTGGCAATCCCTCCGCCTCAGCCTTCCAAGTAGCTGGAATTACAGGCGCGTGCTACCACACCCTGCTAATTTTTATTTATTTATTGTAGAGATAAGGTCTCGCCAAGTTGCCCAGGCAGGTCTTGAACCCGCGGGTTCAGACAATCCACTCACCTCGGCCTCCCAAAGTGCGGGATTACAGGCTGAGCCTCCGAACCCAGCCTAAGTTGGTCCTTCTTATGCTTGGGCTTCATATCCCAGAAATACTGTATTTTCCACCTCTGTTTTGTTGGGGGAAATCTGCTTATAAGTAGACCTACACAGCTAAAGCTGTGTTGTCCAAGGATCACTTGTATATAGGGTTTGCTGCTATCCATGGTTCCAGGCATCCACTGGGGGTCTTGAAACATATGCCCTGTGGATATGGGGGAACTATTATACCACATCTCCCTACTCATTCACCCACTGACGGACATTTAGGTTGTTTCCACCTCTTGGCTATTGTGAATAATGCTACAGTAAACATGGAGTATAAATATCTCTTTAAGATCCTAATTTCATTTATTTTGAATAAATACCCAGAAGTGATTTTGCTGGGTCATATGATAGCTCTATATTTAGTTTTTTTGAGGAACCTCCATATTATTTGCCAAAACAGCTGTACCATTTTACTTCCCAGCAGCAGTGCATAGGAGTTCCAATTTCCCTGCATCCTTGCCAACACTTGTTATGTTGTTTTCTTTTAATAATAGCCACCGTGACAGGTAGAGACAGTAATCTAATTACAGTTTTGATTTGCTATTAGAAACAGGAAAAACCCACTGTTTTCCCCTCACTCTCTGCTCTCTTGTTTAACAGACTACTACTGTGAACCCAGATTCTCCAGTGGACACCAGCTAGGTGTCCTCTAATTTAATGCAATTTTGACACGGTCCTCCTGGAGGTAGCTTCAGATCCTACCGGTTGAGGACTCAGTCCCACAAGACTACCCCCACTTCAGATCCCAGTGTCCAAGTAGTAGGTTGTCACCTATAAGACTGGCTATAAATTGGGGGTTTCTGTGACCCCCTCCTTGGGCTTGATTAATTTGCTAGAGTGGGTCACAGAACTCAAGGAAACATTTTACTTACATTGACCCATTTATTGTAAAGAATATTACAAAAGATACAGGTGAACAGCCAGATGGAAGAGTTGCATAGGTGAGGTATGGAAGAAGGACGGGCTGCAGAGCTTCCATGCAACCCTCATCAGTTCAGCTATGCAATGGCTCTTCTGAACCAGTCCTTTTGGGTCCTTATGGAGGCGTCATTATGTAGGCATGATAGATTAAATCATTGGCCATTGGTGATCAGCTCAACCGTTAGCCCCTCTCTCCTCTCATTTCTGGAAGGTTAGTGGGTGTGATTAAAAGTTCCAACCTTCCTATTATGCCTTGGTCTTCTAGGCTGCCAGCCCTATCCTAAGGCTAACTAAGGATCACCAGCCTTTAGTCATCTCATTAGCATATAAACACACTCTTCTCTCCAGAGATTCCAAGAGTTTTTGGAGCTCTGTCCCAGGAAATGAGTATGAAGATTAAATATATGCTGTGATTATTATAAAGTATTTATATTAAATATATATTATTATATATCAATATCAGTTTGTATTTTCCTAAAGATTCATGCTGTTTTTTTGATACTACCTGTTGGCCACTTATGTGTCTTCTTTGGAGAAACTTTTATTCAGGTTCTTTGCTTTTTGAGTTGTAAGTGTTCTTGTATATTTTGGCTATTAACCACTTGTCAGATGTATGGTTTGCAAATATTTTTTTCCACTCCCTAGGTTTCCAGAAAACTCTGTTTATTTTTTTCTTTGCTGTGTAGATGCTTTTTAATTATGTAGTTCAACATGTCTATTTTTGCTTTAATTGCTTGTGCTTTCTATCCAGAAATCATTTTTCTATCCAGAAATCATTGCCATGTCCAATGCTATAAAGCTTTTCCCCTATGTTTTCTCCTAGGAGATTTTATGGTTTTCGGTATTAGGTTTATAAGTCTTTCATTCATTTTGAGTTGAACTTCTTGTTTGATACAAGGGTCTAACTTCATTCTGCATGTGAATATATAATTCACCAGCACGATTGAAGAAACTATATTTTCCCCATTGTGTAATATTGGCACTCTGTCAAAGATCATTTGGTCATATATGGGTGAAATTTCTCTGAGCCCTCTGTTCTGTTCTATTGGTCTGTACATCTATCTTTATGCCAGTACCACACTGCTTTGCTACTATAGCTTTGTAATATGTTTTGAAATCAGGAATGTAATGCCTACAGCTTTGTTCTTCTCAAATTGTTTTTGGCTTATTCAGAGTCTTTTGTGATTCCATATGAATTTTAGAATTTTTTTTTCTACTTTTGCAAAAGAATGCTACTGAGATATTGATAGACATTGTATTAAATCTGTAGGTCGCTGTGGGCACTATGGTCATTTTAACAATATTAAGTCTTCCAATCCCTGAGCATGACATGTCTTTCCATTTATTAGTGTCTTCTTTAATTTCTTTCAGTAATGTTTTATAGTTAAGTCTTATTCCTAAGTATTTTTTTATACTTGATGCTCTTGTAAATGGGATTATTAATTTTCTTTTCAGATTGTTCACTGTTAGTGTATAGAAATGCAACTGATTGTTGTGTGTTGATTGTTGTATCTTGTGACTTTGCTGAATCTCTTAGTTCTGACAGGGTGTTTTTGTGGAATCTTTAGTTTTCTATATATTAGATCATGTGATATGATTCCTAATTTGAGTATTTTTTAATCATGAGAGGGTCGTGAATTTTGTCAACTGCTTTTCCTGCATCTATTGAGATGTCCATGTGTTTTTTTGTCCCTTATTCTGTTAATGTTGTATATCACTTTGACATTCGTATGTTACATCATCCTTAAATCTGAGGGATAAATCTCACTCGGTCATGGTATATGTTCCCTTTCTTGTACTGTTGAATTCAGTTTGCTGTATTTTGTTTTAGGATTTTTGCATCTATGTTCATCAGGGATATTGACCAGTAGTTTTCTTTTCTTGTAGAATTTTTTTCTGCTTTTAATATGAGGGTCATGCTGGCCTTATAAAATGTGTTTGGAAATGTTCCTTCCTCTTCTGTTTCTTGGAAGAGTTTGAGGAGGATTGGCATTTGTTTATACTGTTTGGTGGAGTTTGCTGATGAAGCCACCTTGTCCTCAGCTTTTCTTATATGGAAGAGTTTTCATTACTGGTTCAGTCTCTTTACTATTATAGAGATGTTCAGATTTCCTACTTCTCCATGATTCAATCTTGATAGGTTGTATGTTTCTAGTAGTTTATTCATTTTTTCTAGGCTATCCAATTTATTGAAGTATATTGTTCCTAGTAGTTTCTTAAAATCCTTTTAATTTACAGGATATCAGTTGTAATGGCTCATCTTTCATTTCTGGTTTTATGTATTTGAGTGTTCTCTCTTTTTTTCTTAGCCTGGATAAGAGTTTGTCAGTTTCATTAATCTTTTGAAAAACATTTTCCTTTGTTGATTTTTTTCTATTTTGTATTTCATTTGTTTCTACTCTAATCTTTATTCTTTGCTAACTTCGGGATTAGTTTGCTCTTTATTTCCTAGTTTCTTTAGGTGTAAAATTAGGTCATTTAAGAGCTTTCTTCTTTTTTAATGTAGGAATTTATTACTATAAACATACCTGTTGGTATCTCCCTGCTTTTGTTGTACCCCACATGTTTTGTATACTGTGTGTCCATTTTCTTTTGTCTCAAGTTTTTTTACAATCGCCCTTTTGATTTCTTTTTTGATCCATTGGTTGTTCAAGAGTGTCTTGCTTAATTTCCACATATTTGTGAACTCTCAAGTTTCTTTATGCTATAAATGTCTAGTTTTATTCCATTATTTATAGAATGATGTGATTGTTGTGATTTCAGCCTTATTAAAATTATTAAAACTTATTTTGTACTCTAACATGTGATCTCTCCTGGAGAATTTTCTCTGAGGACTTAAGAAGAACATATATTCTGCTTCTGTTAGTTGGAATGTTCTGTATATGTCAGCAAGGTATTTTTGATCTATAGTGTTGTTCACCTTTTCTCTTTCCTTATTGATATGTCTGGTGAGTCTAAACATTATTGAGTGTGGAAATCTACTAGCATTCTGTTTGTCAATTCTTCCTTAGTTCTTCCAATGTTTGTGGCATATGAGGGGGACCCCAAAAAACCCAGAATTGATTTATAAAAAATTGCATATTTATTCTTACATATTTAAACTTCAGTCATCTTCAATGTACTCTTTGATGCAATACAACTATTGAGACACTTTTTCCACTGCTCAAAATATTTTTTGAACTTGTCAATTTCGATGCTTTTTAGTGCATCTGCTTGTTTATCTGTTTCACCTTTTCCACATCAGCAAAATGTTCCCCTACAAGGACTTTTCATCCATGAAAACAAAACAAAACAAAAAAATCACTTGGTGAGACTGGGTGAATAGAGAGGGTAGGGCACAGGAGTCATGTCGTTTTTGGTCAAAAACTACTGAACACTTAGTGTATTGGGGGCCAGTGCGCTCGTAAATCACCCATCATGAAATGGGCAAACACGTTGAAAGAATCTCCAAAAGAAATTCACTGAAGCTGAATGAAGCTTCTCACAATAATGCTAGCTGGTATACTAATGCCAATGGGTTCCTAGAACACCTACCTAGCAGGGCAAGCCTGTACTACAAGGGACCCACCCTCCAACAAATAATTTTGATTTTCTTGGGGGGATTCCCTTCGTATATTTGGATGTTCTGAGTTTGGATACGTATATATTTGTAATTGTTACATCTTCCTGGTAAATTGATCCTTTTATCATATAATGTCCTTCATTGTCTCTTTTTGCACTTGAAGTCTATCATATCTGATATAAGTATGACCACCCCAATTCTCTTCTACTTACCATTTGCATGGAATATCTTTTCCATCATTTTACTTTCAAGCTGTGAGACTCTTGTAGGCAGCATATAGTTGGATCTCTCTCTCTCTCTCTCTCTTCTTTTTTTAATTCATTCAGGCACTCTATTTTTTGATTCATTTACTCTTTTTTTTTGTCACCCAGGCTGGAGCGCAGTGGTACACTCACTGTCACGGCAGCCTCGACCTACTGGGTTCAGGCGATCCTTTTGCCTCAGCCTTCCAAATAGCTGGAACCACAGGCATGCGCTACCACATCCAGCTAATTTTTTTATTTATTGTAGAGACAAGATCTCGTCAAGTTGCCCAGACTAGTCTTGAACCCTTGGGCTCAAGCAGTCCTCTTGTCTCTACTTTCCAAAGTGCTGGGATTACAGATGTGAGCCACCATGCATAGCTACATTTAAAGTAATTATTGATTGGGTAGGACTTAATATTGCCATTTTGTTATTTGCTTTCTATTTAATTGCTTTTCCTTTTCTTTTTGTCTTTTGAGTATTACTTTGTATGTCATGTTTTTTTTTCTTATAGTGACATATTTTGATTCTTTTCTCAAATTCATCTTTATTTTGTGTTTCTTTTATAGGGTTTTTTTTTTGTGGTAACCATGTGGACATCTTATAGCTATAATGATCTATTTTAAGCTGATAGAAACTGAACTTCAATCACATACCAAACTATACTTTTACTCCTTTACATGCACTTTGTTATTTGATGTCATAAATTGCATCTTTTGTATTGTATTTCTATTAACATATTTTTAAGTTAGAAGTATCTTAATAATTTTGTCTCCTAATTTCTATACCAGAACTAAAAGCGATTTATATGCCACTATTGCAATATTAAATTATTGTGTATTTTTTGTATACAGTTGGCCCTCTATCAGTGGGTTCCGTGAATCAGCAAACTCTGGATCAAAAATAGTCAGAACAAAAAAATTCCACAAAGTTTCAAGTTTTTGTATACAGTTGGCCCTCTATCAGTGGGTTCCTATGAATCAGCAAACTCTGGATCAAAAATAGTCAGAACAAAAAAATTCCACAAAGTTTCAAAGAGCAATATTTGAATTTTCCACGTGCCAAGTACTATGTTGAATCCACACCAATGAAGTAGTATGTAGGCATTGTATTGGGTATTATAAGTAATTAGAGATTATTTAAAGTATACAAGAGGATTTGTGTTGGTTATTTGTAAATACTGCACCATTTTATATAAGGAACTTGAGCATCCATGGATTTTGGTGTCTATGTGGGGTCCTGGGACCAATCTCCCACATAGAGACCAAGGGACAGTTCTGTTTACCTTTACCAGTGAACTTTATGCTTTTTAATATTCCTGTTCAGCATCCTTTCATTGAAAATTACAGAACTCATTTTAGCATGTCTTGTGAGTTAGGTTGAGTGGTGAAAAACTTCCTCAACTTTTGTTTACATGAAAAAATATTTCTCTTTGATTTTTAAAGAATGGTTTTGTCAGATATAAGATTCTTGTGTGGCAGGGTTTTTTTGGTTTTATTTTATGTTTTTTTGTTTGTTTTCTTTCTTTGAGCACCTTAAATATATCATCACAGTTCCATCTGGTCTGCATTGTTTCTGCTGAGAAATCTACCAGTAGTCTTCTGGAAGTTCCCTAGTATATGACAAATCATTTCTCTCTGGCTGCTTTTAAGATTCTTATTTTTTTTCTTTGGTTACTCATTATTTTTTTAAGAGTTCTGGTGTGATTTCTTTGTCTTCATCCTAGCTGAACTACATTAGGCATCTTGAATCTGGGTATCTGTCTTCTTCCCCAGAGTGAGAAATCTTCTATAAATAAGCTTTCTGTTCCCATTCACTCTATCTTATACTTCTTGAATTTCCATAATGCATATGTTGGTCCATTTGATGGTGTGTTTCATTAGTCCCTTAGACTTTCTTAACTCTTCATTCTTTTTTTTCTCTTTGTTCCTCTGAGTGGATTATTTCAATTTTACTCATCCTACTGCTTCATCAAGTCTGCTCCTGAACTTCTCACCTGAATTTTTGGGTTCCATTCTTGTTTTCTTCAGCTTGAAAATTTCTCTTTGATTATTTTTAATATTTTCACTCTCTTTGTTAGTACTCTCACTTTGTTGAGCATCTTTATGGTGGCTATTTTGAATTTTTTGTCAAGCATTTCATGTATAAGGAGTTACCCCCAAAAAACCCAAAATTGTGTTTTGGAAGGCAGGCCCCTTGTAGTACAGGCTTCCCCAGCCAGGTGAGTGTTTTAGGAACCCATTGGCATCAGTGTACCAGCTAGCATTGTTGAGAGAGGCTGCATTCAGCTTCAGTGATTTTTTTTTTTTGGCGGGGGGGCAGGGGGTGGATTCTTTCAATGTATTTGCCCATTTTATGATGGGTGTTTTACAAGCTCACCTGCCCATACTGCGCTGAGCATTCAGCCATGAAAACGGCATGACTCTCATGCCCCACCCTCCCTATTCACCCAATCTCACCCTGAGTGACTTTTTTTTTTTGTTTCCCTGGATGAAAAATGTCCTCAATGGGAAACATTTTGCCAATGTGGAAGAATCAAAACAAAAAACAGCAGAAACACTAAAAGGAATCAAAATTGACTAATCAAAAACTGTTTTGAGCAGTAGAAAAAACATCTTGATAGGTGTATCACATCAAATGGAGAGTACTTTGAAGGTTACTGAAGTTTAAGAATAAATACACAATTTTTTAAAATTCCAGATTTTGGGAGGCCCCCTCGTACCTTCGTTTCTTTAGGGTCATTTTCTGCAGATTCATTTCATTCCATTGGATCATGTTTTCTTGTTTCTTCCTGTCTCATAGCTATTGATTTCTACACATTTGAAGAAATATCTCTCTCTCCCAGTTTAGAAACTGGCTTGGCAGAAGGGAAGACCCTCACCAGTCATCCTAGCTAGAGGTTCTGGGAACCTTTGAATTCTTTTTCAGGGGATGTGACTTCACTGGGCCTTATATACAGCATACAATTTCTCAGATAGACTTGCCAGGGTTTGGGGTTTTGTTTGCTTGTTGCTTTATAGATTCAGGATTACATATGCATGTCGTTACAAGGACATTGTGTAGTGGTGGGGATTAGGTCTCAGGCGGTCTATTTCCCAGACAGTGAACATTGTGTCACTTAGTTTCTGAACCCTATTCTCAATCTTACTTCCCCTTAAAGGTGTCCCCCAGTGTCTGTTATTTCCATCTTTGTGACTGTTTAGCCCCCACATAGAACACGCACTATTTGGTTTTCTGTTTCTGAGTCAGTTCACTTAGGATGATGACCTCCAGCTCCAACCAGTTTGTTGCAAAGGACATGATTTCATTTCTTCGAATAACTCTGCAGTAGTATTCCATGGTGTATATATGCCCATTTTTTTTATCCAGTCAGTTGTTGGTGGGCACTCAGGTTGGTTCCATGTCTTTGTTATTGTAAATAGTGCAGCAGTGAACATACGAGTACGGATATCTTTTTTAATATAATGATTTCTTTTCCCTTGGGTACATCCCTAGTGGTGAGATGGCTGGGTCAAATGGTAATTCAGTTTTTAGTTCTTTGAGAAATCTCCAGACTGTTTTTCATAGAAGTTGAACTAGTTTACAATCCCAACAGTGGATGAGCATTCCCCTTTCTCCAAAACCTTGCCAACATCTGTTGTTCTTTGACTTTCTAATAATGGCCATTCTGGCTGGTATGAGGTGATATATCATTGTGGTTTTAATTTGCATTTCTCTGATGATTTGTGATGCTGAACATTTTATGTTTGTTGAGGCTTGTCAGTTTTTTGTTTGTTTGTTTGTTTGTAAAATTTCATAGTCCTCATACCCTCTGATGTCTGTCTGCAGCACTACAAGTTAATCTGGTCCTGCCCAGCAAGCTACTCACCTCTCCATTCAAAGCACCCACCAAACATCCAGTCAGACAAGTCAGATACCAGTCCCTCAGAAAGTTCTCTGAGCCAGAAGGCTGGATGCATACTCTGCTCCTCTTCCTCCCTCACAAGGGAGAAATCTTGAGTTGTATGCATCTCACTAAACCATGCCAGCCACAGTAAGCCACCTGTGCTCAGCAGCCCCCAGACATTTAAACTATGCTGTTTCTGTTAGTGCTCTGAATGAAGTGAGAGAGAAACTAGTCCCTTGGGTAGTTCTCTGAAGAGCTGAAATGCTGGTCACACACTCTACTCTTCCTCCCTCCCAAGGTAAAAGCTTTGGGTTAAGCACCTTTCTCCCAGTTGCACCAAGCTGTACTGACTTCAGCAAGCCACCCACCACTTTCTTTTGTTCTCAGTTGTCCTAGGCATCTAAGTTATACCAGTTCCCTCAGTGCTTCAAGTGAGCCAAGATAAACCCATTACTACTCAAACAGCCCTCTGAAAAGCCAGAACATTAGAAGCATGCTTACTCTTTTCTTTTTCCCTGTGGGAGAAGTCACAGGCCAGGGTGTTCTCTTCTGATGCTGAGGTGTGGCGGCTTCAGGGAGGGGCTATATGGGTAACATGAAATTGCTCTTCTTACCCGTTTCAGCGTGGATTTATTGGGTTTGTGCTCTCCTGGGGTACTGTACCCTCTCAGCTGGATTCTGACTTTTTCTTAATATGTATTTTGGTCCATATATGATTGTTTAGTCAGTACTTTTGTGGGGGAATAACTGGGACTTCCTATTTTGCTGTCTTGCTAATGTCACTCCTAGGAAAATATCTTTTAAATCTGTGTGAATTCAAAGTATGGTATAGTTTTGGCATCTTATTCTTTTCACTTTATATATTAGCATAAACACTTTTTCATTTAAAAAATTTAGCAGCATTTTTTTGGTCAATCTGGTATCTGGTGACTGTGAAATTGTATGTCATTACAGCTTTTTTCCCCTCTTGTAGCATTTATCTAAATGCTTGCAATATTTTCCATTAAATAGATTTATCATAATTTAATCTTTTCCCCGTTTTTAGACATATTCTTTTTCAGTTTTTCAGTTATAAATAACAGTACATATACATTTATGCGCATATCTGTTTATTTCCTTAAGATAGATTTCTGGGAGTGTCATGGGCCATGTGATAGGAACTGTCCACAGTTCTCAGAACATACTTAAAATACTTCTAGAATGATTATGCCAACTTTCATTTCCTACGGCAGTTTGTGACAATATCTGTCTCCCTTCAACTCATTGATTACCAATATATGGATATTCACAGAAAAGGATCCTGTTCATTTTGAGGTTTTTGGCACACAAACACATGTCCTTATACACTTTATACACTGTCATAGCTGCCTTTTCACATTTGCCTCTCTCTAGAAAAGAGGCTTTCCCTTTGACATAACATCTTCAGCACATAATCATATGGCAACCCTTGTGTGAAAGCGTCCACACTTACAATTGTGAGGTGAGAAACTGCTTTAGAAAGGAGATATAACTATTGGAAAGACGTATATTTGAGTTGTTGTTATGTTAAACATTTCAAAATATTATCATAATGCCATATATAATAAAATTGAAGTATTTCTTTTTAAACTAGCCTTCATTAGGAGACCACACAGATCTATGTTTAAAAGGACCTAAATTATACTCAATTATACCTTTTTGGTTTTTGTTTGTTTAACAAAAATTTATTCTTAAATGTGTAATAAGCTCCTAGACAATACTTTATGCAGGCTGTAGATTGCAAAAGATGTTAATGGCAGAGAATGTAGATGTTTAAATAGGAATGGATTTAATTTCTTATACAATATAGTATAAGAAATTTACAAATTTAAAAGAAAAAATTCACCTCAGACATAAGGAACAGCTAACTTTTTGTCAGATTTCCGTATTTCACCTGTGGGCAGGGGGCCTTCCCCATGGCCTTTGCTTTTAGTTCTTAGAGTTTCTTTTGCTCCTCTTTGTTTCTGCTTGAAAGCCTCATCTTCCTTTACCATCCCCTTTGCTTCTTAGACCGTTTCAGGTCTTCTTGCCACCTTCGTGACTGGATATGGTGCCTTCTGCCCCTTCCCCAGACCCTGTCACTGGAAACCCAGATTATATCTGTTACCAACATTTTGCATATTACCAGAGCAGCTTTGTAATTGAATATGTTTATAATTATATTTTCTTTTATTCTTTATTGGAACTCTTTCCAAGTGTCTAGGTTAGGAAGGACCATATCAATACAAGCCCTTTTGTTGTTTTCCTTTTCAAATAGACCATGTAAGGAATGTTAGAGCCTGGCATGCTTCACCTTGGACCAAGCTCTCTTCAAGGGATAACATCCCTTGCAGAGTGAGGTATGAGGTTAGCTGAAACTCAAATATTACTAAGAAAATGATTTGTAGTATTCTTTTAAAATTCACGCATAATGTTGAGGGTCATAACAAGGAAGAAATGGAGACAGGCATTGATATTTGGAGATTATCCGCTCTCTTAGGTGGCCTGATATCCTGCATTGTCTTTATTTCCTGAAGGAGACAGCACGGCTTCTAATTTATAAGTTAACCGCTCTGGCCTTCACCAAGTCAGCATGCGTGTGCTTGCTGGGCCCACACTGGTCCTTTCAGCTAGCTTTGTCTCTGCAGGAAAGAACCCTTTGAAATTAAATTTTACATATCACAGCTGTTTCCCCAGCATAAATCCCATTCTCTTGGCTCATTTTTTCATTTTTTCTAAAATCTCTATAAGGGGCACAGCTGTCTTTGGCAAAACCATTTTTTTTTTAATACCTAGCCACAGGATTTCCACCCACTCCATCTCAGGGTGGGACTGGGAAGAGAAAAATACTTTGCATTCACTTTGAGAGCAGTGACGCAGAGAGAGATGCTGTTTCCAAGTCACCAGCTTTTCCTAGCTCGTTGTCCTCTCCCTCAGCAACACGTATCGTGAGTTTGAGTCATCCATATACGAAAGAGAAGGGGCTAAATGTTGACAAGGGAACAACTTTGTGGACCTTGAAGCTTCAGCATCAGTTTGCATTAGAGATCCAAGAAGATTGCTTCTCCAGATTTATGGTATCCCTGGAGTGTGGTAAATGTGCATTTGGGGAAAGTTGGGTGAAATTGCTTTTATAAAGAGAAAAATCTGGCACTGAGGAAATTTTACATTTGTGTGGGAGAGTGAAAAGTAGAGCTGTGCTTATCTATCAGGTTGCTATTTCATTTGAATCCATAAGAAGGCCAGCATGGCTGTAAAAGATGTCTACTTAGAATGGGAGTAAGCCTGCAAAAGGGTGGCCATGTTTTGTAACCAATCTCTGTTCTCTTATTGTTACTGATGCTCTTTTAAAAAAGGAGGGACAGAGAAAAATGTGGCAGATGCTTGAAGTCTCAACTAGTAATCAACTAATATCTGCTCCCAGAAACTTCATATAAATCCTAGAGACTCGTTTATCAATCATTGAAAGCTCACTCTTAGCAGACTTTGTCTTGTATGCATAAGTCTACCTGATTCTCTAAATTAGTTTCTTCCTGAATTGTAAAATGAAAAAGTAAAATGGCAGGTAGGCCGTACAAGTGTGAACTCCCTTTGGACATCTACATCTAAAAATGCTTAGCACCTTAAGTTAGCAAGGGTGTTGCCTGCTGCTGAACAGACATTTGCATCAGAATGGCCTTTGGGGTATTGAGCTGCCCACCAAAAACAACAGTATTAGTTAGGTACATATACCTCTTCCTCTTGAATTACCTCTAGGTTGTAGAGTATATTGAGGGATCGTACTGGTAGGTGTTTCCTACAGAGGGCTACTGATGTTCCATTGCTGGTTAATCCTTCATCTTACTGGAAGCCTTATCTGCCAGCATGCAATGGCAGGCATTATGCAGAAAGCAACTTGTATGATTGCAAGGTGGTTTGGAGTTTATACAGCTTGTGTTTTATATCCTTCCTCACATAGCTATTTAGAGGTCATCACATGTCAGATACCATGCAAAATTCTGGGATTTCAAAGATGACTAAAATACAGTCCCTGCCTATGTAGAGCTCACAGATAGGAGGACAACAGGTAAATTGAGCATTCACCACACAATACAATATGTTAATAGAGGCATGGAAAATTCTTACTGAAGAGGGCTACCCAAGCAAAGATTAGAGAATGAGTCACTGGGTAATTAACACATCTTGAACTGATGCCTGAAGGTTGAACAGGAATTTGCCAGGCAAGGCAAGAAAAAGCATTTTAGCCAGAGAAGGGGAATACAGTTTTGAGAGAATGTGGCATGTTCAAAGAGTGGCAAACAACTTTTTACATTTGGATTATAGGATGGATGAGGGGTAGCAGTCACTAGAAAGATGATGAAAAATTATGATTCAAATAATGAGTGTATCATGAAAATTAAAGATATGGTGTCACAATGTCATAAATGATCTAGTTTGCAAAAGAAGCTGTTTTTTTCCTGTTAGGTTAAAAATCCCAGTGGGGACTCCAAAATGTTAGGTCAGACCCACTGGGGGTTGCAGAATCCAGTGCCACACAAAAGATTCAAAGAATTGCACAGAAGTTAGACTGGAAAATATAGTTTATTTAGAGAGAGAGAGAGAGAGAGAGATTGGAAATTTACCTCCCCAATGTAGGGGAGGGAGCCAAAGCTAGGAAAACATGGCAGCCATAGCTCAAAGAGCCGCATGGACACACCAGAGTTTAACAAAACGATGGCAAGAAAGTAAATTAGAGAGAGAAAGAGAGGAGATTCACCTCTCCAAGGTAGGGGAGAGGGTCAAAGCTTAGGAAACAAGGCAACCATAGCTCAAAGAACATATGGCCTGGCCAGTACTTAACAAAACAGTGGCAAATGGCTGCTTTAAGTTGAATGCTTTTAAATCTTTCCTTTGATGGGAACTGGTCGTTAAATGATTGGGTGGATTGTGTTTTTCATGTCATCACAAGGGACAGGTAAACAAAGGTATGACGTCTGGTAATGGACGGCAGGCAGATAGATGAGTTAGTCACATGATTGCTGCCATGTTGATGGGGTCTGTATCATGAAAGGTTGATTACGTTACCTTGTTTACAAAATGAGCTAGGGAAAACAATTATCAATAGCTGTCTCTGAGAAACTGATTCTCTCTTGGCTAGTGATTAGAGAGTAAATTAAAGTGAACTGCTAGAAAAGCATGGCAAAGCTAAACAATGTTAAAATGACTGTTCATTGGTTCTTTCACTTCCCTCAAAGAATTTCAAGCCCTTTGAGTCTGAAGTCACTGCCACTCCCACACACCCAGGTACTCAAAGGACTTAGATGGCACTTAGTATTTCATGCTAGGCAGCCTTACTCACAGGACTTGCTAGGTGAGGCATTATGCCCTAGGAGTGGCACATTCTCCTGTCTGGGCTCTTAGGATACCAATATTAACCCTTCTGGGATTCAGGAATAACTGAAAGTAGTCACCCCTTCTTTAACTAGCTAATTCTCCACTATTTGGACACGGAGTGGTGAGAAAAGGCCCATCTTTCCCCTAATCCAAGGCTAGTTTAATTCAGTTTGACAAATACTCAGCCTCATATGTGATTGGGGCTATGCCACATGTGGAGATAAAAAGAGCACAGGACCTAGCATTTGTGCTTAAGGGCTCTGCTAGCACACTTAGGTTCTGTGTCCATTCTCTTTTTTTCTCACACCTTTCTACCCCATATAAGTTTCTCAGCATCAGAGACTCCTATCCAAAGGCTTCTAGTAACCCATCCCTCCTGAATGATATGGGCAGGTACTTTGTCACTGCTCCCACCCCACTGTGACTGCCAGTGCACTGGAACCTCAATGGGAGGGATAGTATTGCTGGAGACAGAAGGAAGCAGGAAGCAGAAGGAAGCCTCTGCTTCCTTGGTTAAATAATCAACTAGATCTTCTAAAGAAGTCATAATTGCTGGCAATATGCTCCTTTAAAAACGATCTTCCCTTGGCTGTAAACACACACCACACACATACACAAAACCACTTCCCCATTGGAGTAATAGTCTATTTAGGGTCTCATTTCATTATCAATTGCTCATCAGTTGCTTTAAGCTTTTCATCAAGACTTCCCAACTGTGCAATAGCCTATCATGATTTTTACCCATATAGTTTAAGAACAATTTAATTTGCATTTCCTCATTAAGAGTATAGAGTAATTGTGACAGCTTTCCCCCTACAAACAAACAAACAAAACCCAACAACCACCAGAAGGAAAACCAGGTATAGCTGAGATTATAACAGAAAGAGCTCCAAGTCCTTGCAGTCTCCATCCACTCAACCTCCTTCCCTACTCCCATCCTAGCCAAACAAAGAAGCTTGTCACAAAGGTTTTCAGCCACTCCTATAGGAAATGGAAGAGTTAATAAATAATATCTCATGTTTGTCAACCCTCTCTGTTGTATGCCTCCTGAAAACATGCACACAGTATAAGCAGCGTCTTAAATATTAAAGTGAGAGCTTTGTCAGGCTAGGGCTCTTTCTCCTTAGCTTCCTCAGCTCCTCCTAGGATAATATGTCTCTTGGAAGAGGGCTAAAAGGCTCTTTCAAAGGAAGAGTTATGCCTGAAAGAGTATGAAAAGTCTTACTCCATGAAGTAGACATGCCTTGTCAAACTCCGAGTCTGTTCCTTAACTGATTTCTGATTTGGAACAGTTAATTATCCTTTCTAAGCCTCAATTCATTTATCTGTAAAATGGGGGGAAATCATGTTGTTTGGTTGATGTAAATGTATTTTTAAATACGTGAAAAAAGCACTTGTTATACGTGACATTAATAATAATATTAGCTGGACACAGTGGTTCATGCCTGTAATCCCAGCACTTTGGGAGGCTGAGGCGAGAGGATTGCCTTAGCCCAGGATTCAAGACCAACCTGGGCAACTTGACAAGACCTCATCTCTACAATAAATCCAAAAATAGCCAGGTGTGGTAGTGCATACCTGTAGTTCCAGCTACTTGAAAGGCTGAGGCAGAAGGATCGCTTGAGCCCATTAGGTCGAAGCTGCAGTGGCCATGAATTGCCGCTGCATTCCAGCATGGGCAACAGAGTGAGACTGAGATTCAAAGAAAAAAAAATAGTAAATATTAATTTCCTTTCTAATTACTCTTATAATAAATGAAAGTAATTTTTCTTTTAGTCCTTTCCTTATTTTTGCTAGTTTGATACTTTCTGACTCAGGGAAACTTTTTTCCCCCTACTTTTCACATCCTACCCAGTCTGTAGAACAAAATGATTTAAGAATTAGGCCATCTCAGCTGTCCAAATATAGGCCCTTTCCTTCCCTGCTAACTTTATTGATGAATAAGTAATTCCTCCCACCTTTTCTTTCTACTTCAGATCAGAGATGGTCAACTGTCTCCATAAATCGTCCTAGAACTAATACAAGGAGGAATAGGCAAGGCAGAAAGCTTCATGTTCTGAGTTAGGGCTGTGGCATGGATACAAGTCAAGATACCATAACGGCCTTTGTTCCTCATTCCCATAGACATTAGGAACATATATGACATTACTTCTGTATACTTAGCTTCCAGTTAGAAAAATTTTACACATTCCTCTTCACTCTCTCCCTCACACCACCACACCCTGGAGATTTAGATATTCTGTGACAGTAAGTAAGCCAATGTGAGCTTACTTGTTGTGAGGACGTTTAAGAGCAGTATTCCTGTATTACAGAAAATTCACAAATCTTTGTTTATATCTACTATCTATCTAGAAGAATAAACACTTCCAGATCAGAACATCATATATCACAATGGTAGGAAATGGCTTGGCAGATTTCCCCAGCCTGCTTACTTCAGTGATTGTTCAGCCAAAAATAAGACTGGTTTCTTAGAATGATAGTTTTTAGGGTACTTTTTGCACCTGAACTTCACAACTTCATAGGAGGACAGAGTTTTCATTTCTTAAATTGAGACACTCTCAGGTTGACACTAGAAGTATCTCTGGTGTCCATTATCAACTGAACTTTGGCTAATCAGTTATCATTCTGATACAGAGGGCCACGGTGTTTGTTAGGAAGCAAATCAGTAATGAATGCATCTACAAGATCAGGACTCTGCCTGGTTTTTTTTGAAAGTTGTACACCAGAGATATGATTGTGAGCAAGATACAGTTCCTAAAAGAGCTCATCCTCCATCTGAAGGGATTAACAAATGAAAGGTCAATTAAATGCAATTTGATAAATGCTACAAAGAGGGAAATGTGCTATAGAAACACATTTAGAGGGACACTTAACTGAGCCTGAGGAAGAAAAAGGAAGATCATGGAAGAATTCATGAAGAAGATGATATTTAAGCCTATACTTAAAAACTCAAATAGAAGTTAGGCCTATAAGGGGATTCAGACAGAGACAAACCTGTGTGGATGCTTAGATGTGACACAGCACATTTGGGTACTGCAGGTTCAGAGTGTAAAAGGTGTTCAAGTATAAAAGGTGTTCAAGGAAGATGATGAAGAGCCTAGAAAGCCATGTTAGAGTTGAGACTTCATCTGAGAGCAGTGTAGATCTATCAAAGGGTTTTAAGGGGGAAGTAACATGGTCATATTTGTATTTTAGAAAGATCAGTCTGGCTGCAGGGTGGAGAATGGATCAGAGGCAGATTTGACAAGAGACATAGAGACCATATCAGCCTGAACAGGGGTAGGAGTAACAGGGAGGAAGTTTGAGGTGTTGAATTGACAGTGTCTATGGAATAATAATTGGGTATTTCTAATAAGCAGTTATATATATTCCGATCTGGAGCCAGCAAGGCAAACCTGGAGAGTCATCAACACGTAGTTGATAGCTGAATTCATGGGACTAGCTGCAGTCACTCAGAGTGTTTGTAGGTTGAGGAGAAGATGGAGGGTACAACCAGTGGAGCAGACACTTCATGTGTGTCCTGAACAGAGGAGACAGTGAAGGAGTCTGAGCCAGACAACAAGGAAGAAAGTTAAGCAAGAGATGTTGGAAATGTCCCATGTTATAAAAAGGTAAGATAGCACCTGGAAAGTGCCACATGACTGCAACAATCAGGAAATTGATAAGCAGTGTCAGTGGGGTAGTGGGTATGCGAACCAGACTAGAGAGAGAGTTGAGGACACAGAGATAGGAGTATGTGGGCAGCCACTTTCAGGAAGCGTGGTCAGTAGTTTAAACTTGCTCTTCCTTTTCTAATATTCCCCTTCCTGTGACTTTTGTAAATAACAGGTCTCCAGTGTCTATTTCATTCCTATTGAATCTCTCTTCTTTCCTGTTATTGATTTCTCTCTAAAGTAAAATAAGCTCTTGTCTTTCTTTCCCCTAGGCAGTTTCTGACATTATCCAGAGATCTTGTTTTGCTTTTCCAGGTTACACACAAGCTTCCTCATCACCATGTGCCTCATTTTCTTTCTGGCCCCCTCACTTAATGTTACTTAGTCATCTCTGCCTTTTACTTTCAAGCCAAGAGTAAATCCACAGAGTATCACGATAGCAATGTCAGAACCATTCACAGAGTGTCACCTTGGAAGCTATGTGAGAAATAAACATAGTGTCTACTGCCTGAAAGAGCTTGGGCTTTTCAGAGTATAGATGAGAAGACCACTCTTATGCAGTGGGTGTGTTGTGAACTCTTAAAGTCATCTCATGAGGAAGCACCAGTGAACATGATATAAACTAAGGGTATAGGTGAGGAATGGAAAAAACATAGGATAAATGGAATAAATTTGGATGAATAACTGATCCCAGTTTCTAGAACTCTCTGGGATAGAGCCTGTGAGATACAACATCAGCATAGAGGCTGATTTAAGTGTTTGCACAATCCAAACTATTCCAGAATCCAAGTACCAGTAATGATCGGGCACAAAGGACATTTATGACAGAGTGGTTTTGTCTGCCTTAGAGCTAAGTAAGAATATACTCTGATCCTTGTGGGTTTTTTGTTGTTTTGGAGGTTGTTTTTTTTTTTTTTGGTACTTGCAGTGTCCTTGAGGCCAATCAACTCATGCTTCGGGTATGTACTCCCTCCTGGTGGTTACCTGTTATTATTGGAATATAAAGTGTTCATGGCAAATAAGACTAATATTATCATTATAATGTAGTACTCATAGTTCATATATACTTTAAAAAATTAGAAATTCCTATGAATTGATGATAACAATGATTAAATTCTTTTTTTTTTTTTTTTTTTTTTTTTTTGAGTTGGTGTCTCACTCCATCGCCCAGACTGGAGTGCAGTGGCCGCTCCCGGCCACCGCAGCCTCGACCTGCTGGGCTCCGGCGATCCTTCCGCCTCAGCCTTCCAAGTAGCCGGAACTACAGGCGCGCGCTACCACACCCAGCTAATTTTTGATTTATT
>CAUYQG010063509.1:0-10471 GCA_963574415.1 Tarsius wallacei
GGAGCAAATATGTTTATATATTCATAGACAAAATTCTAGAAGAACATACAGATAGTCCCTGACTTGCAATGGTTCAACGCATGATTTTTTTATTTTCCAATGGTGCAAAAGTGATATGCCTTCAGTACACTCCTGCACTTAGGATGTGGTTACATCTAGATAATCCATCTGAAGTTGAAAACATCATATGTCAAAAGTGCCCTGGGTGTATGAAGACATAGCCCCATCGTAAGTCAAAGAGCACCTGGACACTGAATGTTACTCGTAACTAACTATGGTAATCTTCAGGTGATGAGGTTACAAATGATCTTTATTTTCTTAAAGATGTTTCTGCATGTCCTGAGTTGTTGCAGTGCAGATGAATTACATTTATAGGGAGAAAAATGAGCGAGTCCATGACAGTCATGGTCACTCTGTACAATTACTTTGTGTCATCCTCCCCCCAAAAAAAACAATACATTGAAATCCTAACCCCCAATGTGATGGCGTTAGGAGGATGGGCCTTTGGGAGGTGATCAGGCCATGAGGGTGGAACCTTCACAAATGAGAATAGTGCCCTTATGGAAGGGACCCCAGAAGACCTCTCATGTGCTCTTCCAGCCAGGTGAGCCCACCACAAGAAGTCGGCCATCTGCAACCCAGAAGAGACCCCTCACCAAAACCCACCTCTGCTGGCACTCTGACGTCGGAATTCTCCAGAGCAGGGAGAAATACATTTCGGTTGTCCCTCAGCCAGCCAGGCTGTGGCACTTTGTTATAGCAGCTTGAACTAAGACTCTCTATGATAATGACAAGGATGCTGAGTTAAATCTGATTCCAGAAAACACGTAGAGACAAATAAGAAAGTTTGTGCAAAGAACATCTCTCACCTGCTAGGACAGGGATCACGAAAACCCAACAAGAAATATCTTCTCAAAAGGCAGACTTGTCAAAGGTGTCTGAGGTGGGTGTGAGGGGCAGCTGAGTGTCTGAGAATAACTGAGGCTGAATAAAGACCTTGTCCTGCACCACAAGGGCATGCGTATGTGTCGTGAAACACAGCCACAGGCAAAAACAGAGGCACTGAGGATCATAGAGGAACCTGACGAGAAATGGGTTTATGCACCAGAGAACTAAAGATGGGGCTTGGGGGAAAAGGGTGAATTTTGGAGATACTTGTTTTTCAAAATCAACTCTCAATGCGTGGTGTACACCCCCCCTTCGAGAGGTCCCTGCAGGTGAGTTACCTGTGGGAACTGCAGGAGGTATCTCTGTGATTCTAAGAACAGTGTGGAGAAATAGGAACCTTCAAACACTGCTGGTGGGAATGTGAAATGGTGTAGCTGCCCTAGTGGGTCCTCAAGCAGTTGGACATAGAGTTACCTCATAGACCAGCAATTCCACTCCCAGGAGTAGACCCACAAGCAATGAAAACACATGTCCACATGGAACTGTGTACGTGAATGCTTATAGCAGCACTATTCACAATAGTCAAAAGGAAGGAACAGCCAAAATGTCCATCACTAGGTGAACAGAGAGACAGAATGTGGCACAGTCATACAAAGGACTGTTATTTGGGCAAAAAAGGAATGAAGTACTGACGTGTGCTACAACAAGAACCTTGAGAGCATGAGGCTAAACGAAAGAAGCCAGACACAAAGTACCGCACACCGTGTGATTCTATCCACATGGATGTCTAGAATGGGCAAGACTGTAGGGACAGGAAGTAGGCTAGTAGTGAGTCGCTGACGGCTCGATGAGGGGAGACTGCAGAGATGAGGGGTGACAGATAAAGGGCATGGAACAAGACCTCAGTGATGGCGGCACGTATCTGTGAACACACCGTGAATCACTGCCTTGTACTCTTAGATGGGTGAATTGCATGGTCTCGAGTTATATCTTGATAAAGCTGTTTTTCAAAAAAAGGAAAAAAAAGATTCTAAGTTTGACCCAGATCCGTGCATGCTGGTTGTGCAGATACAGCAGCCGGCAAGTGGCCGTTCCCACCTGATGGGTCCGCTGAGGTTTGGGCTCAGCCCTCTGCCACTTGAGTGTACATCACAGTTGACAGAATTTGTTTATGTTTAGTTTTTCGAACTTGATTTGACATGTTCTCGGTTCTAAAAATACGGCACAGACAGCCCCTGACTCACGAAGGTTCGACGTACAATTTTTCAGCTTCGCGATGGGCTATCAAGAGGCAGCCCCACCCATATGTTGAGCAGCATCTGGACGTACAACAGTGTAACTTACAATTTTGTGACTTTACAGTGAGTTTATCAGGGGGTATTAAATGCATTTCCGACTCAAGATATTTTTACTTCTGATGGGGTTTATCAGGATGTAGCCTGATCCTAAGTCAACAAGCATATGTAGTTAGATGCTTTGGATATTCGGCTAAAACAATATCAAGTCAAAACAAAAACAAAAACTCACCTCTATAGGCTTGAAAACATCATGTCACGATCCGCTGCAGATCGTTCCAGTAGCCACAGCAACTACCGACTGCAGAAACTGGCATAACCAACCCATTCCTGGGAGGGGACTTGGACTCACCTCGCAGCCAGCTGTGAAGGCAGCCAGCCTTGAAAGAGACTGCTTCCCGGAGCCCCCGAGCCCGATCAGCAGGGCGTGACCTCGGTCCAAGCGAATAATGCGGTGTATTCGGGTCAGATGCTCCAGGGCATTATCAAAGAGAACCAAGTTCATTTTGGTGTAGCTCTCATTATACTCTTCAAGAATTTCCTGAATTCAAAAAAAAAAAAAAGAAAAGTTTTACTACATGAGAGGCTGAAACAAGAGGCTCGCTTAAGGCCACGAGTTTGAGACCAGCTTGGGCAAGATAGCAAGACCCCCATCTCTAAAATTAAAAAAAAAAAAAAAAAGATAATGTTTTAAAGGATCACCAGATTTTTAAGAGGTGGACTCCCTCCTCTTGTCCAGGAGAGATTAAGAACGGAGGAGGTATTTTTCTGAACATCTCAGTTGCCTGAATGACTAAATCATTTGAGTTTCCAGGACTAATATAGCTCTCACCATCAGGCTTCTGGTCTGCTGGCGTTTAATTGACCAGCAGTGAGCCAACACAGATGGCAAGGCTCACCTCCTGGACTGACATGAAGATGACTGTTAGGGGGCCCCATGAGTGGCTCCCAAGCCTGGGCCCCCCTGCGGGCTTGATGCAGCGAGTCTCATGGGTGGGCCCCAGGAGTCTGTTTAACAGATTCCTGACATCATTCCCACTCTGTTGGAGGAGGGGACCGTGGCTTTTCAAACTCTGAGACCTGGCCTCGGTGTTACACTCCCAGGCACACGGGGCTCGGTTCCCCCACGCGGCCGTATGTGGCAGAAAGTGAGCCTGTGGGAAACGGGGGGCTCGTTCCCACCTGGAACAGAGCCTTGACCGCCTCGTAGTCCTGGACGTCCTCGTAAATGCGCGCTTCCTCCTCGTGCAGAGCCATCCGGAAGTCTCCAAACAGTATGGGATCCCTCATCACCGCCTCCAGGTCGTCGTTAAAATGTGTCTTCACCAAGCTTCCTATGTGCTCTTGTACCTTAAGCGAGAAGGCCACTTAAGGACCCAAACTCAACAAGAGTACATGCACTAAAGCTGGCCCGAAAACAGCTCTGCTATTTTTTTCTTTTCTTTTTTTAAGACAGGGTGTCACTCTGCAGTGGCAGGATCATAGCTGACTGCAGCCTCGAACCACTGCGCCTGGCTCCTTTGCTATTATCATCTAAAATAATCTGCATTCTATTATTTTTCCAATTGCTACAAGGTACTTAATAACCAACCCACCCTCGTTTACCTGTTCACTTTTATTGTTAGTGTCTATATTTCTGCAATTAGGGACCTATATGAAAAATACATCGGGTATTTTTTTAACGTTTATTTTACTCAGAGAAGAATTTTGTGGCTAGAGTTTTGTATTTGCTGCTACATTTTGATGTACTAACCAGCTGCTTATCTTTGTCATTGATCAGTCGGTCATGGAAGACTCTCAGACACTCATTCCTCCAGACTCTCACCATCTGGGCCACTGTCTGGAATCTACAGAAAGCAAGGGGTAAAAGCAGCCATGAAGTCCCCTACAGGAAAGCAGGGCTCATGGCTGTTTTCAGATGGATACACGGGGTGCAGTGAGGGCTGACATTTCTATTGTCCTTTTCCCCTAGTCCCGCATTTTAAAAACTTAACCAGAGAACCCAACGGAAGCCAACAAATTAAATATCACCCTTCATAACTTGTCCTACTACAGGGGGACAATAGAGGATTATCTCTAAGTGGCAAAAATGATAGAAGTACCTGACCTCACCCCAACTTGCTGGACTATGTGAGCTTAAAATCAGTCACAGGCAGCTCCTTTTTTTAAGCACCAGCTCCATCCGGCCCCCATTACAGACCTTTCTCTGGTTTCCGGCAAAGAGCTATCACTCCACCCGAAACTCCTGAAGAGCTGCCCTCTCCCTGGACTGCCAATCTGCCCTTCAAGAGCATCCAGGAGCAAACTAGGTACCTGGAAAGTCCTTCATTCATTTTCAATATTCTGTGGATTTATAATATGAACCCACACCATAGGGCTAGGCCTGCAAATCTACATAGATTAAAGTATGCGTTCATGCAAAGACATGAGCCTAGCTTTGGGTTCTTTGGTGGTTGTTGTTGTTGTTGTTGTTGTTGTTATTCTTCTTCTTCTTCTTCTTATGTTTTTACATACCCAAGAGAATTGAAAAATGAATCCAGTTTTAATGGGAAATTTTCTATATACACACCTAGATCCTTTCTGTCCTCTGTCTCCTTAATCATAACCACCTGGAACTGGAAGCTGTTCAGTTGCATAAGCGAAAGACAGATTCCAGCTTCAGAACTGAAAACAAGAGGTCAACGAGCAATCCCACCTGAGGGGTCTGATCCACCTGCCCACACGTCGACACACTGACCTGTCCTCAACTCAAGGCGCTCACAATCGTCAGGCCTTAAGCCAAGCGTTTGCCTCTTCCCATTTAACATAAGCAAAGACTTTGGGTAACTGACTGACATATTGATTCATCGAAATCATTGGTAAGTCCTCTGTCTTAAAATAATAAGAGAAGCCCCCGCTCCTGTGGGGCATATTCTAGTAGGACAAACCAAACTCACCGCTCCGGGGTAGTGAGGACAAGACCGTTAAAAACCCGTGAGAGATCTCGAAGGTTGAAGATGTAGTGGAACTTGGACGGAGTGGGAGGCAGATCCTGGACAATGTTTTTGTAAAGTGCTAACGTGCAGGACGTCAGCGTGTCACTCACAGCCACGATGCTCTCATGAAATGTCTAAAAAACAAAAAGACCCCCAAATGTCCTGTGCTAGATGAAATGAATAGACAAAATGTGGCATGTCCAGCCAATGAAATATTATTTGGCCATAAAAAAGGCATGAAACAAAGCACTAACACAGGCTACGACATGGATGAGCCTTGAAAACGTGATGTTGAGCGAAAGAGGCCAGACACAAAAGGTCATACATTGTATGACTCCATTTACATGAAATGCTCAGACTAGGCAAATCCATAGAGACAGAAGGTAAATGAATGGGTGCCAGGGGCTAAGGGGGTGGGGTGGGAAACTGCTGAGATGTACAAATTTCCCCTTGGGGTGATAAAAATATTCTGGAATTAGATAGTACTGAGTGGAGTAAATGCCACTCAACCATACACTTGAAAATGGTTAAAATAGCTAATTTCATGTCAAGTGAATTTTACATTTCTGCTCTGAAAGAGCAGATAAGCTCATTATCTGGTCTGCTTTTATTGCTCTAGGTTTGCACATTAAATGACAAGTGCACATGATGTGAAACCAAAGACCCAAGCCAGCCCTCAGTGTGCATTTTATTTGACGGGTGCAAACCTCAGAGTTATAAAAGCAAATGCCTTTAGGTAAGGCATGAACATGCCAGCCACTCACAGTTCCTACTGATCACATCAGGGCATGCCATGTCTTTGCTTTAACCAACTGGCCCCTGACGCCTTTGAGTGTATGTATAGACCCCGCTTAAGTAGGGAAATGCCAAGATCAGAAGGTCATCGTTTAGCTGAATGGGCCCCATTTGGGGGAGCCAAGCAAATCATGATAACAGCAGCAATAGCTAGCATCTAGTGAGTATCTGCGATGTGCGAGGCAGTGTGCCACACACTTTACACGCAGGATCCTCCTGTCATTCTCCCAAACCCAATGAGATGGATACTATCCTCTCCTTGCTCCAGATAGGAATAGAGTCAGGAGATCTCCAGGGACCTGCTCAGGGAGCAGAATGGAGAGAGACTCCAGCGCCCCAGATCCCTAGCTGATCATTGCTGCGACTCAGTGTGGCCTGAGGGCCACGTCATGACTGCCACGTGCCAAGATCCTTTTGCCTTCATGGACCCCTTCCTCCATAAAAATACATCGAAATCATATGTCATAACTGAATTGGTATCAAGATGATTTTTTTCTTCTGATTTTGAAGGAAATCAAAACATTTTCATGGGCTCTTAGAAGCACTGAGGGCCATTCGCATTGTCCCTGCTGGGCCTAGCAGATAAGTCGACCCTGCCTGTGTTTCTACCCCACCCAAGGTCTTCCAGTGTGGCTTCCAATTAAAATCAGTTACCGAGGTGTGGCCTTTCAGGATGGAGGCATAAATTAAATGCAGAGACTCCTCTGAAGGAAAGGGCACATTGAAGACACTGAATAGTGAAATGAATCTCGGGTCGACCTCGTTGCGGCCTCCTCCCGCTTTGCCCATCGTGGCGATGAAGCCAAGGTCACGAATGTTCTTGCAGTTCAGCTCCTTCCCACGGTCGTACAGGTAGCCTTTTTCCAAGAGCAGTTTCAGCAGGGCAATAGGCTGCTGTGTGCCGTATTCGTCCACCTTGGTTTTATTTGTAAAGGAAAGAGAATAGGAGTGTCATGAAGCAGAGCTCAGAGAGGCCTTTGCTGACCTGAACTAAAAGTTCTTCTCTCCTGTTACTTGCTCAGGGCATCTTAGTCTCATAGGGCTTCTCAAAGCTTGCAATTATGTCTTCATTTGTGATTGTTTGTTTGTTTGTTTTTGAGTTGGAGTCTCACTCCGTCGCCCAGACTGGAGTGCAGTGGCACGCTTCCAGCCACCACAGCCTCGACCTGCTGGGCTCTGACGATCCTTCCACCTCAGCCTTCCAAGTTGCCAGAACTACAGGCGTGCGCTACGACGCCCGGCTAATTTTTGATTTACTGTAGAGATGAGGTCTCGCCAAGTTGCCCAGGCGGGTCTCGAACCCACGGGCTCAGGCAGTCCACTCGCCTCAGCCTCCCAAAGTGCTGGGATTACAGGCTGAGCCACCGAGCCTGGCCTGCGATTATGTTTTTTAAAGTCTTGTCTCCCTCATTAGATTGTAAGCTTCATGAGGGCAGGAACTACACAGGTTTTACACACTGCAGAGCACCAGTCCCACAGGAGGCACTTGATAAATGTATGTTAATTAGATAAATGAATGGATGAATGGATAAACAGATGGATAGGTAGGTGGATGGATGGATGGATGGATGGATAGACAGATGGACAGGTGGATGAATTAATGGATGGATGGATAAATGGATGGATGGATGGATAAACGGATAGGTGAATGAAGAGATGGATGGATGAATAGTTTTGATTTATTGTAGAGATGAATAGGTGAATGAATGGATGGATGGACTTATGAATGATGGATGAATAAATAGATAAACAGATGAATAGGTAGATAAATGGATGGACAGATGGATAAACAGATGGGTGAATTAATGGATGTATAGGCAGATGGATAATGAACGGATAAACTGATGGATGAGTACATGGACAAATGGATGAGTGGCTGGAAAAACAGACAGGTGGATTGGATAAACAAAAGAACAGATGGATAGATGAATAAATATATGGGTGGACAGATCCTGGCTTTGCGTGCAGCCCTTCTGGACAGACGGACTTTAGGGAAGATGGTTCTGTGAAATGACAGAAATTTAAATTCCAGTATGCTGAGAAGACTTTGCACTTCTCAGGCTCTGGCACCTGGAAACATTCATCACATGCATTTAAGTTTCCCTTCCCGGTAAGCCCAGAAGAAGTCTTGGGAAGTGTCTGCCCTGGTGCTTGCCCTGTACATGGAGCCAAGAACAGTGCTACCATCAAAAGTAGAGCTCACCTGGGCACCACTTACTCAAATTCACGTGAGTATAGTCGGAGGGCTGCCTGCTACGTGCTTCCCTCCTCTAAGGACACAGTCAGTAAGAACAAGGCCCCTCTGTATGAGAAGAGCACCCCAGGAACATCCCAGACACTGTGCAGAGTTAAAGGCGAGGGTTCTCAGATGCGCTCACTTCAGACACACACGTGCTCCAACACAACGGGAGCACGGGCCTGCCCCCTCCCTCCCACCTCCTTAACCCTTGGGCTACCTTTGGCATGTTCATGTCATCCATGAAGACCAGCAGGCGTTTTCCCATGGGTGGGCCATACGTGTCTTTGGTTCGCTTCTCCACATTTGCTTCTAAGTTTCTTTGGATGTCCATGGACGTGGTGCGGGAGGAGAAGCTGACCATTAGCACGATCTGAAGCAGAAAGAGATGATGTCGAAGGTTGGCCTTTTCTTCACTGCATCAGCAGTAAGCGTTTGAGCATAAACCGCCATCTGCTATGCACATCCACTGGCCTTGAACTAACTTCTTAGAACCTAACATGAGTTTGTGCCTCATTGCTTCTCAAGAGCTAAAGTGAGAGTTCCTCTTTCCTCGTGGTGGGTTGGTATGAGCCCATAACACGTTGCCACATGTGGGCTTCGGGGACGATGTGACACAGCATAAAGTTGGCTTGGGGGTCTTGGCGCCGCACAGTTCTAGTTAGGTGACCTCCAGAAAGTCGTGTTTTTGTTTGTTTGTGTGTTTGCTTTTGAGTCGGGGTCTCACTCTGTCACCCAGTGTGGAGTGCATGGGCACAATGATGGCTCATTGCAGCCTCAACCTCCTGGGCTCAGGTGACCCTCCTGCCTCAGCCTCCCAAGTAGGTGAGACTACAGGTACACACCGCCACACCCGGCTAATTTTTTTTATCTTTTTTTGTAGAGATGGGGTCTTGATATGTTGCCCAGGCCTATCTCAAACTCAAGTGAGCCTCCCGCCTCAGACTCCCAAAGTGCTGGGATTACAGGTGTAAGCTAATGCACCTGTCCTCAAAAAGTCATTTAATCTTTCAGAACCTCACTTTTTTACCTGCAGGGTGATTGTGACAACATCTGTTTGCACTGCTTCATAGAGTGACTGAATCATACGAGATGCAATGCACAATGGTATTTTTTTGTCTTCTTTCTTTTTTTCCCCATTGCTTTTTGTTTTATTTATTATTTTAGAAACAGGGTCTCGCTATGTTGCCCAGGCTGGTCCCAACCTTCTGGCCTCAAGCGACCCCCCTGCCTCGGCCTCCCAAAGCACTAGAATTACAGACATGAGCGACCACGCCCAGCCAGCATTTTCAATATAAATATATTCAAACATACATTATTGTCATGCCAACTGCATCTTAATAAATAGGTCAAAGCGAGCATGAACAGCCAGTGTTCAGGCTCCGGGACTCATTGCTGGAGAGGAAGGTGAGGGAAGGCCCTGAGACCCTCACGTACCTGTCCCCAGGCCCTCTCACCATGCTCCTGGGGGGCCAGTGGGAGCTCCTTGGCTGTGTGTGTATGAGCTCTTTGACCAGTGGTGCTCACGCTCACTCAGGCGCCAGCTCCTCCCTGTATGTGGGGGTACCCTGGACACCTACACTGCCAAGCTCCCTATGTTCACCCTCGTGTTTGTCTCCCCACTGCCTGCAAATCCCTCCAGAGCAGACCTCGATAGCCTTGTCCACTGTCGCCTGTCCTGTGCACCCAGCCAGCTCCCGTGCCTGTTACCTATCAGACCCTTCAAGCACAGTAGACAAATGGCTGGCTAGAAACCCCAAAGTGCTAGCCAGCCTCCAAGTGGCCCCCGGTCATCCTCCCTCCAGGTGTTCCACCTGGCACACTCCCCTCCCACACTGTCAGGGTGGCTCACAGTGGCTTCTGTCTGACCCACAGACTACGACGGCAGTGATGGCGTGTGGCTTCCAGGGTCATAAAAGACATTGTAGCATCTGGTTTGCCGCCTACCTTGGGATCCACTCTGAGTGGATCCATGTCATGTCACGAGGACACTCAAGCAGCCCTTGGAGAGGGCCACCTGGTGAGAAACTGAGGCCTCCAGACTCCCGCCACATGAAATGCCATCTGGACGGGATCCTCCAGCTCTGGTCAAGCCTCCAGATGACCACAGCACTGGCCGACAGCATGGCTGCAATCTCATGAAAGACCCCGAGCTAGAGCTCCCAGCTTGCTTTAAGTCTAGGTCTCACTCTGTCACTCAGGCTGGAGTGCGGTGGCATGATCCCAGCTTCCCACAGCCTTGATCTTCCTAGATTCAGGCAATCCTCCTACACCAGCCTCCT
>CAUYQG010063512.1:0-22700 GCA_963574415.1 Tarsius wallacei
CAGCTTCGATGGGCAACATGGTTGGTTCCATGTTTTTGCTATTGTGAATAGAGCTGCAACAAACATACGTGTGCAGGTATCTTTTTTGTAGAATGATTTGAGTTCCTCCGGGTATATTCCCAACAGGGGAATTGCTGGGTCATATGGAAGGTCAACTTCTAGTTCTTTCAGGAATCACCACACTGTCTTCCAAAGAGGTTGCACTAGTTTGCATTCCCACCAGCAGTGTAGAAGTGTTCCTTTTTCTCCGCATCCTCGCCAGCATCTGTTGTTGTTTGTTTTATTAATGATGGCCATTGTTACTGAGGTTAGGTGGTATCTCAACGTGGTTTTGATTTGCATTTCTCTGATGACAGAGAAAATTGTAATGCATTGATAAAAGAGAGTAATCCTAACTGTAGGAGCAGAGGTTCTGGATAGGCTTCAGTTAGCTGAAAACTGTTATTCAACAAGAGTGCTAGATTTTGGACAAGTCTTTGCCAATTCTTCCTCTGTAAAATGGGACTGATAATTATACCCAATTGTCAGGGTAGAAAAGTTCATTACATGTGAAAATCCTTTGATATTTTTGAAGAAGTCAAGATGTTTTTAAGTAGAAGTTACATAAATTTTATTTTGGTTTTTGCAAGAACAATTGCATTGGAAAAGAATTTACTTTTAATGAAAGAAACATGTGGGATATGAATTATTCTGCTTTGGGTCTGTTTGAGTCCATTTTAAAGCACTGTTTACTTGGATCAGACCTCTTTATTTGTCATGTGGCTATAGTTTCTATTGATTATTTCATATGTTAGTAGTTAGTGACTCTAGATTATATATCTTTTGTGGAGTTGGATTGATGACTTTATTCATAAACTACAATTGTCTAAATCGTATTTTCTCCTACCTCTATTATGATTATAAAATAACATAATAATGCCTCCCAAAATCCATACTCCAGAGGAAATGGTCACTCTTAACCCCCTTATCTTCACAATTATTATAATTTTCCACATAAATGTATTTTTAAAAAATTTCAGTGGTATTTATATTTAGTATTGTATTCTCCTTTTTCCATGTCATTTTGTGTTTTTCTTGTTCATCATAATTGCCATCTCTAAAATATGCATAAAATTCTATTGAGTGATTGTACTAAAATAAGGGCATAACGATTTCACTATTTTTTTTTTTTTTTGAGTTGGCGTCTCACTCTTGCCCAGACTAGAGTGCAGTGGCTGCTCCCGCCCACTGCAGCCTCGACCTGCTGGGCTCCGGTGATCCTTCCGCCTCAGCCTTCTGAGTAGCCGGAATTACAGGCATGCACTACCATGCCCAGCTAATTTTTTATTTATTGTAGAGATGAGGTCTCGCCAAGTTGCCCAGGCAGGTCTCGAACTTGCGGGCTCAGGCAATCCACTCACCTCAGCCTCCCCAAGCAAGGGATTACAGGCTGAGCCACCGAGCCTGGCTAGGCTGATTTCACTATTTTTGAATATTTAGATTCCCCTCTCTTTCTTACTTTTTTTAAAAATAAAAAGCCCCTCCCTTTCCCTCTTCCCAAATTGTGCAACTTTGGGTAGTCCATGGAATCCTAAGTGCCTTTCATGCCCATACCCTGCCTTTGAGGAATGTAGCCATGAATAATTATTTCTTCATAAAGTTGTTACACTCCACGCCATGTGCCTCTGCCATCCCTGTAGCTGCTAATGAGTTAGGATGTCTGTGCCTGGGCCAGAGGGCAGCCCTGTCCAGAAGAAAGGCCTAGGAAGTGGGTCTGCTGGAGACTCTGTCCAATAGCAGGGTACCCCATACTAGATGATATCAAACTGATCCAATTACTTCCTCTCTCAGTGAGTGTAAATGTGAAATACACAGAGAAGACAGAAGGCTCTGTATACCCTTTGGGGAAAGGAAAAAGATGACCAGGGCACAAAGCTGTTAGCTCACAAGAGCTACTACTGTATTCTGAATGATGAACCATGTCTCTAGTTTGGTGTGAAGTATGATGTACTTGCCAGTGGTAGAGAGCTAGGACTCAGGGTCATGGTCCAGCTTCTGAGACTGCTGTCCATGCCCATCTTACTTCCACCTGGAAGTAAACTCCTATTTTGTTTTTGTTTTTGTTTTTGTTTTGAGTTGGAGTCTCATTCTATTGCCCAGGCTGGAGTGCCGTGGCACACTCATGGCCACCCCAGCGTGGACCTGCTGGGCTCCGGTGATCCTTCCACCTCAGTCTTCCAAGTGGCTGGAACTACAGGCGTGCACTACCACGCCAGGCTAATTTTTAAAAGCTTTATTTATTGTAGAGATGAGGTCTTGCCAAGTTGTCCGGGCTGGTCTCGAACCCTCTGGCTTAGGCAATCCACTCGCCTCGGCCTCCCAAAGTGCTGGGATTACAGGCTGAGCCACGGAACCCGGCCCCTATTTTCTAATATTATTTTTTCTTCTTTGGGATGACTTCCTTGGGACGAATTACCCCAAATGGGATAAAGGAGTATAAATATTTTTATAGTTCCAGATATATGTTGTCAAATTACTTGGTAATGTTTTTAAAGGTTTTCCCCCTTGATCTTCTGCTCTTCTTGTTCTACAGAGGGTACCAAAAAATTTTTAAGAAAGGAAAAAACTGTATTAAAATTGTAATATTCAAGATATACCCTTCTGTTGCATGGTGATGCTAGCATTTGAGTGAATATCACACTACACATTACACTGTAATTCAATTCAACTTGGAAAAGTAATACATAGATGACAGCACTTAAAATGTATCTACAGCCTAACCCTGAATTGTACCTCACATTTTAAAAATAAAAACAAATTTTAAAAATGTGTAGGCACATTTTTTTGGTACCCCTGGTATGTTTTCTTTCCAAATTATCTATCTCTATGGCTACAAAGACCATCAAGTTTAAGGCACTGTTTTTTTTTTGTTTTTTTTTTTGAGTTGGAGTCTCACTCTGTCACCCAGACTGGAGTGCAGTGGCTGCTCCCGGCCACTGCAGCCTCGACCTGCTGGGCTCCGGCAATCCTTCCACCTCAGCCTTCCGAATAGCCGGAATTACAGGCACGCGCTACCATGCCCGGCTGATTTTTTGATTTATTGTAGAGATGAGGTCTCGCCAAGTTGCCCAGGCGGGTCTCGAACTCACGGGCTCAGACAATCCACTCACCTCAGCCTTCCAAAGCACGGGATTACAGGCTGAGCCACCAAGTCCGGCTTAAGCCCTGTTTAATTGAGAAATTTACCATTATTTTATGAATGACTGAAGGAAAACATAGCCTTAAATAGGTTGACATACGTTTTCTTATCACTGGAGATTCTTATTTCATAATTATTGAAAGAGCTATTGTAGATTTTTGTGCATGGATAAAAAAAGAAATACAAGCAAAACACTACATTATTAATATATTATTTGAGATTTTTCTGAATTCAACTTTTCAGAACTACTTGACTCACACTCATCTTTATCCTTGTTTTTCTACCACATTGTTGTCTCTTATTCAGTCAAGAGTGTTGTTAAATCAGCATTATTTAAAAGAATTCTCTACTAAAGTCTTTAAGATTTTTTTTTTTTTAATTCCACAAACGTAGTAGCTAACACGACACAAATGTAATATGTGATAGTTGTGGAGATCAGAGAGGTCCAACATAGGTTTCACTGGGCTAAAATCAAGGTGTCAGCAGGGCTGGAGCCCTCTGGTAGCTGGAAGGTGGCATCCCGGCATCCATTTTCTTGCCTTTTCCAGCTCACAGAGCATACCTTGGCTTGGTGTGTGGCCCCTACCATCTTCAAAACCAGCACTAGTCCATCTTTCTCACCTCACATCACTCTAATTTTTTCACTCTCCTGCTTCCTTTTTTCACTCATAAGGACGTATGTGGTTACACTGGGCCCATCCAGACAGTCCAGGATAATCACCTCATCTCAAAATGTTTAATTTAATCATGTCTGTATTGCCCCTTTTTCATATAAGGTAACATATTCACAGGTTCTGGGAATTAGGATGTGGTTATGTACAAAACTAAACTCCTGATATTCCTCCCTAATCTCCTCCTCCGGTCTTTTCTATTTCAATGATTTAAACCACAATCCATCAGCTGCCCACACCAGAAGCCTGGACATCATCCTAGAATACTCCCTCTTATGCATTTCACACATCCAATCAATCATTAAGTTCTGTCATTTCTTCCTCCTAAAAAGCATGTAAGTATACGTAGCTCTGCTTCTGCTGTCACTGCCCTGGCCACATCCTCATCATAGTCTCTTACCTGTTTTACTGCTACCAGTCTCCCTTCCACCAGAAGTGATCTAGCGCAAAACACATAGGAGTGAAATTTGTGAGCAGAAGGTTTATGTTTTTAATACCTAATTCAGCAGTGAGGAAGGAGATACACACACAGTAAGATAGCAAAGGTGGCCATTGACAGGATATTGCGGCCATTGTGGCCATTGCCTTGCTAAGCTATGGTGTGACCATGTGCTCTTGGAGCTATGGCCAGGCCATGTTTTCTTAAGCTTTGGTCCCCTCCCTTCTCTTGGGGAGGTGAATCCCCTCTTTCTCTCTCTCTCTCCAATTTACTTTCTTTTTTTTTTTTTTTTGAGTTGGAGTCTCACTCAGTCGCCCAGGCTGGAGTGCAGTGGCCGCTCCCGGTCACCGCAGCCTCGACCTGCTGGGCTCCGGCAATCCTTCTGCCTCAGCCTTCCAAGTAGCTGGAACTACAGGCGCGCACTACCACGCCCGGCTAATTTTTTGATTTATTGTAGAGATGAGGTCTCGCTTGCCCAAGCGGGTCCCAAGCAATTTTTCAACACCTCATCACTACAAGAAAAAAAAAAAATATTAGCCAGACCTCATAGCGTGCACCTGTAGTTCTGGATACTTGGAAAGGTGAAGCAGAAGGATCACCAGAGCCCAGCAGGTCATGGCTGTGGTGGCCAGGAGTGTGCCACTGCACTCCAGTCTGGGTGACAGAGTGAGACTCCAACTCAAAAAATTAAATAAATAAAACTAAGAAAAGAACAGTAAACTAAACCCAAGGGAAGTTTAAGGAAGTAAGAGAAATAAAATAAAATAAAAATTTAAAAATGGTAGAGCACTCAGTCTGCAATCCCAGCACTTTAGGAGGCCAAGGCGAGTGGATTGCCTGAGCCCACGGGTTTGGGACCCACCCAGGCAACGTGGTGAGATCTCATTTCTACAATAAATAAAAAATTAGCTGGGTGTGGTAATGTGACTAGTATGAATGCTATAATACCAGAGTGGGTGACTTAATAAAAACAAGTTTCTCACAATTCTGAAGGCTGAAAGTCCAACATCAAAGTTCCAGGACAGTGGGTATCTCCTGAGGACTCTTCCCTTGGCTTACATATGACTGCCTTCTTGTGTATTCATATAGTCTGTGTTTTCCCTGTGAGTGACCTACCCTGGTGTCTTTCTCTTCTTATTATGACATTCACCCTTCTAACCCATTTAACCTTCTTTGCTGTTCCCCAGGCTGCAGTGCAGTGATACAATCATGAACCACTGCTGCCTTGACCCCCTGGGCTCAGGTGATCCTTCTGCCTTAGTCTTCTTTGCACCTGGGAATACAGGCGTGCACCACAACACTGAGTTATTTTTTTTTAATTTTTTGAGACTGGGCTCGGTGACTCAGCCTGTAATCCCAGCAATTTGGGAGGCCGAGGTGAGTGGATTGCCTGAGCCCATGGGTTCAAGACCCGCCTGGGCAACTTGGCGAGACCTCATCTCTACAATAAATCAAAAATTAGCCGGGTGTGGTAGCACACACCTGTGGTTCCAGCTACTTGGAAGACTGAGGCAGAAGAATCTCCAGAGCCCAGCAGGTCGAGGCTGCGGTGGCAGCGAGTGTGCCACTGCACTCCAGTCTGGGTGACAGAGTGAGACTCCAACTCAAAAAAAACTTTTTTTTTGATAGTGTCGAGGTCACACTATGTTGCCTTGCCTGACTTCACATTCCTGAACTCAAGTAACACTCTTGGGCTCACACTCCTGAGTAGCTAGAGCTACATGCAAGAGACACCGCTTTTGACCCAATTACCTCTTAAATGGTCCCTTCTCTGTGCATATTCGCAAAGAGAGTAAGACTTCAATATATGAGCCTTGCTAGACTCTGGTGTGGCCATTGCTCTTTGAACTATGACTGTTCCCATGCTTCCTGGTTCTAACCCCTCCTCCATCTTGGGGAGGTGAATCTAATTTTTCTCTCAAATTTACTTTTAAATAAACTATATTTTCTAATCTATCTTCTGTACAATTCTTTGCATCTTTCATGTGGCATCAGATCACACCCCAGACACCCACACCACCAGCAGGTCTGACCTAACATTCTAGAGGCCTTGCTGGAAGGGTGTGACCCTTACATTTTTGGCAGTTCGACCAAGATCTGCTGCTTCCTCTCATTCTTCTCTTCCATGGAGACCTGTTGCTCTCTCCTCTCCAAAAGCCTTCAGTTTCACCCCCTTTTCCACTCTGCTCCCTCCTTCTGCTCCCCCTTCTTTCACTCTCCTTCCAAGACTCACCACAAAACTTAGCACATGAGCAGTGTCATGCAGTCTCTTTCTAAAAGTTGGGATGGGGCCTGCAGGCCTGGTGATCCTCATGCTTTTCTTGTGCCCATGGAAAACTCTCTGAAGTCTCTGAGGTTGTAACTTCACTGCTTAAAATGAAAATACACAGCCCCAGTCAGGTGCAATGACTCAATGCCTGCCATCCTATCACTTTAAGAGGCTGAGGCGAGAGGATTCCCTGAGGATTGCCTGCCGTTAGCATGCCAGTGTACTTCAGCCTGGGTGACAAGAGTGACACTCCAAATAAAAAAAATACACTGAGAAACCAAAGGAATACAAAGTGTAAAAGTAGAAGACAGATATGGAAATGCACTACACAATGAAAGCCACAAGGGCAACTTGGCGAGACCTGGTCTCTACAATAAATCAAAAAAATTAGCTGGTCATGGTGGTGCATGCCTGCAGTTATAGCTATTTGTAAGACTGAAGGAATGCCTGAGCCCAGCAGGTGGAGGCTGCGGTGGCCGGAAGCATGCCACTGCAGTCCAGTCTGGGAGACTGAGACTCCAACTCAAAAAATAATAATGACACAGTGGTCCATGTGCCACCTTCTGGTCCTTCCCTGTTTCTCCTTCCTATCGCCTCCAGGCTTTCTACAGTCACAATGGCTACCTGTCTAACCTCCTCAGGCTTAATTCAAGTCTGCACCAGGACTGCCTTCTCCCTAATACATGGCATTAATCAGCATTCTCCAGATGATCAGAAGATATATAATATGGATAAAATTTGATATGACCATGTACAGTCTCTGTCAATGAAGTTCACAAACAACTTAGAAAAAGTGCTATATACCTCATTGCTATCACTGTGGTCACCTTCAAAATACTCCCTTAAAGGAGCTATTGACTGATGCCAGTGTCTAGTCCACTGATCAAAGCTATTTTGGAACTCCTATGAAATGGCCATCAGAGCTCTCATCATGAGAATGATGGAGTTTGAATTAGAGCGACAAACATTAAATTTCTTGTGAAATGGTCAGGTGCAGTGGCTCAGCCTGCAATCCCAGCATTTTGGGAGGCTGAATCAAGAGGATTACCTGAGCCTGGGGTTTTGAGACCAGCCTGGAAAATTTGGTGAGACCTTGTCTCTACGTTTTTTTAAAAAAAATAAGCCATTTGTGGTAGCCCGCACCTGTAGTTCCACCTACTTGGAAGGCTGAAATGGAAAGATCACCTGAACCCAGCAGGTCAAGACTGTGGTGGCCATGATCATACCACTGCACTCCAGTAATGACAGCAGAGTGAGACTCCAACTCAAAAAAAATGTCTGAAAAGAGGGTGACATTGAATATAAGAAGGGTTTGGAAAATAAAGTAGTGTGATGGTGACTTTAAAAATACCCTGAGATAACTGGGTGTGGTGGAAAGCACCTGTAATTCCAGCTACATGGAAGGCTGAGGTGGAAGGATTACCAAAGCCCACGAGGTTGATGCTACGGTGGCCAGTGTACTCCAGCTGGGATAACAAGAGTGACACTCCAAATTAAAAAAAAATACACTGAGAAACCAAAGGAATACGAAGTGCAAAAGTAGAAGACAGATATGGAAATGCATTACACAAAGAAAGCCACAGGGGTGGAAGAGAAGATGTGGCCTGGCTGTGTCTCCTGGTGAAACTGAAGCTCACACATGTGCAGAGAGTTTGTCTTCCAGTGTGTTTGCTTCCTACAGATCTTCCTTCTCACCCAGAGAGAGATGAGTGGGTTCAGAGTCTTGGGGTCAACAACCGTGCAATAGTTCTTTAACCGAAGTCAGTTCTGATAAAAGAGTAACCAATATAATATGCAACAGAAGGCCCATCACATTTCAAGTTAGCGATGGATAATGTTCTACAAATGAGGTTATTCTGCCATTAGTTAAATTATTTAGGAAACAGAATTTATTTTTAAAAAATTTTTATTATAAAGATGTGGGGTAAAGTTCAGGGTTAGATATGCAAACATTAATCATTCAGGTACCTCTGTTGATGAGGTATGTCCCTCCTTCCCCTAGCAGTTTTCCTCAACTGCCAATCCCACCCCCCCGAATTTGTTAGTTTTAAATAAAATGTGTGGAATTGCTTTTATTATATGTAAACACTTTAAATTTTGATGTTGTCAAGAACATGGTTACTGTAGTTCAATGTCCATCATAATTTGAGATTCCCTTATAAAGTCTCTTATTCTTTCACTTTCATTATAAAGTCAAACAGGAATGACTTTTTCTTCTTAAAATGTGCTCCAGAGAAGCTGTTATTGGTAATCAAATCTCTCAGGTGTCTTTCTGTGTTTGTAAATATTTCAATATATCCTGAGTCTTTAAAGATATTGTATTTAAGTATCCAAGTCTAGATTTAATAATAATTTCTATCAGCTATATATACATATTTAAAGTAGGTCTCACACTCATCCAGGCTGGAGTGTAGTGGCATGGTTATGGTTCACTGCAATCTCAACCTATGGGCTCAAGAAATCCTCTGCCTGAGCCTTCCGAGTAAGTGGAGCTACATTAATTAATTTATCATTAATTTATTGTGGGGTTATCAACATTAAAAATAACATTCACTTTTATTGTTTGCTTCTGTCCATCTGCTTTTCTTGAACAGGTTTGTTTGTTTGTTTTGAGTTGGCATCTCACTCTGTCACCCAGACGAGTGCAGTGGCATGCTCCCCACCACCACAGCCTCGACCTGCTGGGCTCCAGTGATCCTTCTGCCTCAGCCTTCCAAGTAGCTGGAACTACAGGTGCATACTAACATGCCCAGCTAATTTTTGATTTATTGTAGAGATGAGGCCTTGCCAAGTTGCCCAGGTGAGTCTTGAACCCGCGGGCTCAGGCAATCCATTCACCTCAGCCTCCCAAAGCACTGGGATTACAGGTTGAGCCACTGAGCCCAGCCAGGTCTTCATTTTTCATTCCAAAATGTTGCATGCTACACTTGGGGCAATGGAGTCATTTTTAAACAACAGCTCAGAATTCTTTCATCTGCAGCCACCTATATACTTCAGTGGTGTTCCTCATAATTTTTTCACAGCTATCTTTGTAAAACAAGTTTTAGGAAAACATTTTTCACTTTCATACACCTTCTAAACTTATAGGCTTTGTCACACCTCAAATAGCTCACTGATGGTCCAGCAGGCTCTGCCACCAGTCTGCCGGCATGACTGAAGTCTGCAACAGCATCATCACACCTCATTGGTCTCATATAAAAGAGCCTTCATTTTCCAAGGCTAGCTATATATGAAAAGAATCTAAGAGGATGGAGACCTTTCAGATGAAATATAATGATGCCTGGCATACTTCAACAAGTTATCAATAATTAAAAACTTAGGCTGGGTGCCTTGGCTCAAGCCTGGAATCCCAGCACTTTGGGAGCCCAGGTGAGAAAATTGTCTGAACCCAAGGGTTCGAGAACACCCTGGAAAACTTCGTGATATCTTGTCTCTACGATAGATGATAGATAGATAGATAGATAGATAGATAGATAGACAAACAGCTTAGCAATGTAGCCACTGCACTCCAGCCTGGGCTACAAGAGTGAGACCCCAATTTAAAAAAAATTAAAATTATACAGAAAAAATGTGTCAGCAGGCACCTTAATCAGGGGAATGAAATTAATATAAAGTGTAATACAACACATTAGTATCAGGTGAAAAAGCACACCAATGACACCCCAGGAGTACCGTGATATTACTGGCCAAAACATAATATAATCTACATTTAATAATTAGCAGCATATATTTTATGCTGAATTCCAGCTATGGGCATCTCCCAAGTTCCGTAATCTCTAAATGTGTATTTACACTGTCCTTTTTTAGCATCCTAAAGAGAAAGTCTCTTCTAATTATTCTTTTTTTCCCTGAGTTGGAGTCTCTTTCACTCAGGCTGCAGTGCAGTGGTATGCTCATGGCCACCCAGTGTCAATATACTGGGCTCCAGCAATCCTTCTGCCTCACACCTCCAAGTAGGCAGAACTGCAGGTGTGCACCACTACCTCCAGCTAATTTTTTAATTTATTGTAGAGACAAGGTCTCACCAAGCTGCCCGGGCTGGTCTCGAACCCGCAGGCTCAGGCAATCCAATTGCCTTACCCTTCCAAAGTGCTAGGATTACAGGCTGAGCCACTAAGCCCAGTCTAATTATTCTGGCCAGTACTTGCTGTCCTGTTTTAGTGTGCATTTTATTAACCATGTTCTGTATGGAGCTGATGGAGCATCCCAAAGGAACCTTAGTAGTACATGTTTCCATGTACTAGTATCTGAGGTTCTACACCATCTCAAAAAGGAATCTTGGGGGTCATGCGTTTCCCTGTCCCACAGTCACAAGGGAATATTTTTAACACTGCAGAGCATAAATTCATGGTGAGACCTGTCCATGACAGCTAAGCAGCAAGGATGAACAGCAGAGAGAAAACTCTGCAATGCTGGGAGAAGTGTTTATTATAGCCCTTGAATATCACAAGATCAAAAACTTGTTAAAATAAACTTATTAGAGCCGGACTCGGTGGCTCAGCCTGCAATCCCACACTTTGGGAAGCTGAGGTGAGTGGATTGCCTGAGCCCGTGGGTTTGAGACCTGCCTGGGCAACTTGGCGAGACCTCATCTCTACAATAAATCAAAGAAAAAAAATTAGCCAGGTGTGGTAGCGTGCACCTGTAGTTCCAGCTACTTGGAAGGCTGAGGTGGAAGGATTGCCGAAGCCCAGCAGGTCGAGGCTGTGGTGGCCAGGAGCGTGCCACTGCACTCCAGTCTGGGCAACAGAGTGAGACTCCAACTCAAAAAATAAAATAAAATAAAATAAAAAATAAAAAATAAACTTATTAGGTAGGACCATCACAAAATGAAAAGTAAAGTTTTGCAAGTACTAAAAACATGACATTACAGTAGGGAAAGTGGATACAGCTCCTGCCCTGGGATATATTTACCTGAGAACCACCCATTACTTTTATTTTCTCTTTCTTCTCTGGGATTATTTTCTCAAGTGAGATTATTTGAACAAATCATGCCTATCATGGCCTTTCCAAAAGTAAATTATTTTTTGAAGTCTAGGGACCGGAAGATCATGTCCTCCACTACCAAGAGCCTAGACATCTGTGCCCTGATCCTCAGAATGCTTGTGACCATTGGTATCATCATTGATCCAGTGTTGGTCATGTTAGTGTTTGTTTATATATATATTTATTTATTTTTGAGTCAGAGTCTCACTCAATTGCCCAGGGTCCAGTGCTGTGGCTACCATGCCAGGCTATTTATTTATTTATTTATTTTAGAGATGAGGTCTCACCAAGTTGCCCAGGTTGGTGTTGAACCTCTGAACTCATAATCATCTCGCTTCAGTCTCTCAAGGTGCTGGGATTACAATCTAGAGCCACCACTCTCGACCTTCTTAGTGTTTCCATAGACTCAGGAAACACTAAGGCCATGATCTGCACATGGCAGGGCGTCACCAATTCTACTTTTCATTTCCTGCCCCCTTTCTTTGGCCACATTATACAGCAGCTTGTACTAATACAATTTTCTACAATGGCAGTCAATAAGGTACATGTGCTGGTTAAAAAAACTAATGGAGCAAGACTCACATACTAAATTTCACGCTTTTCTGCCAAAATACTGAGATGTAATCCCAGCACTTTTTGAGGCCGAGGCAAGAAAATTCCCTGAGCTCAGGAGTTCGAGACCAGCCTGGGAAACTTGATGAGTCCTTGTCTCTACAATATATCAAAAAGTAAACAGAGGATGGTAGTGTGAGCCTGCAGTTCCAATTATGTGGAAGTCCTGCTCCTGCAAGATTCAGAGGTACCTGGAGGTGAGACGAAGTAGGCGACTAGGGGGAAGAGAGAAAGGGACTGGACTACTGTTCAAGATTGAGCAGAAGTCATTTATTGAAGGTTTACAGTGGGTTTTTATCCCCCAATTTTTGCACAGTCAGACTTACATGTCTTTCACGTGAACACAAAGCCAGGTGCATGAGGGGTGTCCCCCACCCACCAGATGTTCCTTCAGGCATGAGGAAGAACAAACCCAAAATTGTCTTTCTGCTCCTCATGCTTGGTTAATGTTTCTCAAAAGCAATGAAACAATACCTTTCTAAAGCAATGTTTCTATAATCGATAACCTAAAAACCCATTACAAGGGTTAGCCTTAATCTATGACTAATGTATCCTATAAAACTTTTTCATTCTATGCTAATTTATACTAATACCAAGTTAAACAATCCTATTGAAACTTGAACACTTACTTTACAACCTAAAGTGACCCATCCCAGAATGTTTGGAATTTGGCCCAGTCCAAAGTTTGTGGTGGGCCAAAACTTAATGTAAGCTGACTGCATTCTTAAACAAAATGGCTACGTAAAAACTTATCTCTATAACCTATTTTCCAAAACTTATATTGCTATAGTCTTAAGATCACATACAAAAAGCCTGTGACCAACACTAAGGCTCCTCAATGTGACCTAAGTTTGAACCGTAAGTAGCATGAAAACCAAAACCGCAGTCTGTGGAAAAATGGGAACAATGAGCTTCTGAAGTTAGTTTGTGTTCATCCCAGTCTCAAAGTTATGTGGTTGAGCTTGCAGGAGTTTTTTCTGGCTGTAGTTCTAGGCAGAAAAGGGAGAGGAAATGGGGTCAACAGCTCCCAAACGCATCCTAGTGGTCTTGGGGTCAGTGGCCCTTCCTGATTCCTAACACTCAGTGGGCCTCCATGGCCAGCTCCCAACATCTCCCCATTTATTTTTTAGCATGAAACCATGAAACTCCATATTGAGCTGAGATATACTCTTCTTTAACACTCTGAAGATGATTGGGAGTAAACACAGCAACAAAAGAATCATTGCTCCATGCCCACATTAATGAGTACAGACATTAATGATTTTTGGTTAACAAATGATGAAAAATTATTAAATATAGAACTAGCCAATTCAGTGGACCGGAATTGCTTTTCAGCAACCGTCATGTCCTGACTCTCTTGATGTAACTTAGTAAGGTCTATACTCAGGTCCAAATGGTTCCAAATTCCAAGAATATGATTTTTTACTTTGTCCCAAGTATGGACAGACTTATTTACCTCCAAAGGAGTAAGGCAAATCCATTTAAACTCACAGTGACATTGGAGAGGCAATTTTATTTTTAAGGTCACAAGTTCTTGTCCTACTGCTAAAACTGCTTCCTCCAAAGCATTAACTTCGCTTTCTAATTTCTGATCAATAATTTCCTGAGTAGCTAAGGCTATAGAAACAGTTTTAGATGACTGATCAGCAAATGTGGCTGTGTGAACTTCCTTAGCCAATGCCACAGTCGAAAGTGAAACTGCGGTACCAATCGCTATTAAAGTTGTAATACCTAAAATTAGAGTAGCCAAAAATCTTTTCTGTCTTTCCAAAAGGGAATTAACCTCATACAGTGTTTGCAAATCATACTCATCATACCAGTGAGATGACAATTGTACTGGAACCATTAAGTGAGGAGGCTGTCTGAGAATAACAAATCACTTATAAGAAGCATCAGTTAAACAATTAGTTAATACACATTGTTTACAAGACAAATTATAAACATCATTTTGACGTTTTATGGTCAAGGATTGGTAGTTGTCCCAAGCCAAAAACACATAAGGAGACTGTAGGCAAGCTCTTATTTGGTAGTGTTGAATTCCCCCAAGAGGTTGGGACAGAACAACTGTCTTGATGGCAGCAACAGCTCTCCACAAATGGGACTGGATAATTTGTTTGTTTCCAATGACAGTTGTTAACACTGGAGATACCCATCCATTAATATGCCATCTAGCAGGAATGGGATTTTCCCAGTTTAGTCTTGTAGTATAGGGTCGTAGAAAATAGTCCACTTTAGAGTTATAAATACAGTCTCTCCACTTTGGATATCCGGTATCATGTTGAATAAGCATCCAATCTCTTTGGGTGTTATTGAAAGAACAAACAGGTATACTGGATGGTGGTGAAGTTTTTGTGACTAAACTAGGATCAGTTCCTCCAGGTATTAGCATTTCAATCCACCAGTCCTCTCTGTAATTACTCTGTGTAGGACTGTCAGTAAGCAAAGTTTTGAGAGAAGACATAAGACAAAACTCCTTATAATAATTAAAGTTAGAATTATCACAAAAGCAAATAGGAGGTGAACAAGAACCTCCTTCATATGAGAAATTACTATTTATTGTATGTTTCACTTGAACATAAAACAAGGCAGGACCTCCCATCAGCTGAGGAGAATCAGTAAACACACTGATAACCTCATTACCCAAGTAACCGGTTGAAACGTTGGAGGATTTGGCATATATGCCCAATAGGTTTTGTTAACATTAACTGCATAAGCCGGATTGGCTTGAGTCATAATAATAACTATCATAGCCAAAAATAAGGTTACCAGACCAATAGGAGCATGTTGAAATGTTACCATGTCTCCTGCCTCTTCAGTCAGAAATTCTATCTGCTCCCATGTTGGCAGTTGGGAATGACGGACACTGAAGACATTTCGTCTAATTTTGTGTCATCTTGTGTGAGACAACCTGGGAGGAATATTCTTGTCCTGTAATGTAAGATCTCTCATTTGGTGTGTCAGTGTTTCTCCTTCCTCTGGTTGATGTTGATGTTGAAAATTCTGTTCTGCAAGTGATGAAACTTCTTAAAGCAAGGAGAACCGCTCCACCTCCTGGTGATTAGTGGGTATTGTTCCCCATCTATTATTCCTCTGAGTTGGCAGGATTCACGCCACACGTCTTTGTCTTCGGGTTAATGGAGGCATTTCGAATAAATCGATCAGGAATCCAAATAGGAGTTGATTCGTGCTGTGGAATTATACAAGCATAACTTCTCCCACTGGTTAGCAATATGTCAGGTCCTCTCCATTGGCCTGTAGGAAGATCTTTCCAGGTTTAACATTTTCTTCTGGGTTCCAATATCTGGTCATAGCTGAATTGCCTGAAGAGTTCAAGTTTAAATGGTTTAAGACAAATAAAGCATGATTTAATACATGATGAGGAGAGCTATACTTAAACTCCCCCTCTTGTAATTTAATTATTTGATTTTTTTAAAGTTTGGTGGACTCTTTCAACTGTGGTCTGACCTTGTGGGTTGTAAGGGATTCCTGTAGAATGAGAAATGTTAAACTGAGAACAAAACTGTTGAAAGGATTTATAAGCAAGACCATAGTATAAGCAGGACCATTGTTGGTTTTAAGTTGTCTTGGCATACCTAGCTGTGAAAAACAAAAGAACAAATGTTGTACCACATACTTATAAGCTTCTCCAGTTCTTGTTGATGCTAAAATAACATGAGAAAACGTGTCCACAGAAACATGTAAATAAGACAGCTTTCTGAAACTGGAAAAATGTGTAACATCCATTTGCCACAACATGTTTGGTTTTAATCCTCGAGGGTGAACTCTCCTAGAACAGGAACAAAAGTGGGACAAGCTGGACAATTCATAACAATTTGTCTAGCCATTTCCCTGGGTAAATGAAACTGATAACGTAAGGCAGTAGTGTTTTGATGATGAATTTTATGAGAGGATTGGGCCTCAGAAACTGCTTCAGTTTCTACTGCAATACACACAGTAGGTTTTGTTAATATATCAGCTAGCTGATTGTCTTGGTGTAAAGGTCCAGGTAGGCCAGAATGGGATCTGATATGGCCCACAAAAAAACTGTTTTTCATGACCACAAATTAGTTGTTGCAACTGGACCAAGAGTTCTAGGATTGTAGTTTTGTTAGCCGGAATAGTGGCTGTTACTATGTGAGGAAATAGCCCTTTCATATAGCAGGAATCAGTATACAAATTATATTCAGAATCTTTTAAGGTTGTAAAAGCAAACAAAATTACTCTTAACTCAGTTTTTTGTGCTGAAGTTTTGGCAGTTTCCAGCACATGAGATTTGTTATTAATGATTGCTATGGTTTTTCCATTAGAAGAGCCATCAGGAAAAACCAAAACTGCCCCCTCAAGGGAAACTGAGGAACAGTTGCGAGGAAAAATTATAGAGTTTTGCTTTACGAATTGTAACAGTGGATTTTGGGTAAACATAACAGAATTTGTCCTGTGTAATCAATTAAAGCTACTTGCCAATCATCACTAGTTTGAAACAAAGTCTGAAATTGAAATTTGTCATAAGGAACAACAATATTATATATGTCATGTCCAAACAATTCAACACTTCTATGTCTTTCTTTGGTTATTAGTAGAGCAACAAAGTAAGGATAAGAAGTCAATAGTTTTTTAGAAGACACCAGCAAATGGAGCCATTCCATTGGTCCTTCTTGCCTCAGACACCCTGTTGGAGTGTGTAATGTGCTTAAGATGATTAAATACCAAGGCAGCCGATAACCGACTCTCTTGACCTTTTGTGATTCAATAGCCTTTTCCAGAAGAAACGAGGCTTCCTTGGCTTCCGAAGTTAAAGTTCTTTTGGAATTGGGAGAGAAATCTCCCTGTAAAATATTAATCAAAAGCTTTAAATCTGCTGTGGTAATATGGAAGTAAGGTCGAATCCAATTAATATCCCCCAACAATTTTTGAAAATCATTTAGTGTCACCAGGTGGTTTTTTCATAATTTTAAAGGCTGGTGACTCACAGTTTGTGTGTTTAACACATGGCCAAGATATGTAAAAGGTGAATTAGTTTGAATTTTTTCGGGGGAAATTTTTAAACCACAGTTAGTTAAAGCAGTCACAGTTTCATTAAGAATATCATGCAAGAGAGCACCATTTTCATGAGCCAGTAAAATGTCATCCATATAATGAATTAAATAAAGGTTGGGATATTGGCTTCTGATACCTTGCAAGGTAGCATCCACAAACTTTTGACACAAGGTGGGGCTGTTTTGCATTCCCTGTGGTAGGACCTTCCACTGAAATCTTTGAAATGGTTGCTTTAAATTCTCTGAAGGCAAACTGAATGCAAAGCCCTTGCAGTACTCTGGGCTTAAAGGTATGATAAAGAAGCAATCCTGTAAATCAATGACTATAATATTAAAGTTAGCAGGTATAGCAGCTGGAGATGGTAATCCAGGCTGCAACACTTCCATAGCTTCCATGGTAGTGTTGATAGCTCTCAGGTCCTATAAAAGTCCCCATTTGCCAGATTTTTCTTAATGACAAAAATGGGAGTATTCTAAGGGCTGGTGGAAGGCTCTATATGACCAGCCTCTAATTGTGGCTGAACTAGTTCTTTAGCTGCCTTTAATTTCTCCGAAGACATAAGCCATTTTTCCACCAAACCGGTTTGTCATCTTTCCAGGTAATAGGGTCGGCAGTTTCAGGAACAATGGCCCCTAGGATAAATTTGAATAGCCAATGCCTTCTCGGTCTGTTTTTTCTGTAACTTGAACAGGTTCCTGTATTCCCTGTCCATCTTTGCCTAGTCCCTTAAAGGGATCGTAGCCTATTGACAGCATTTGTGCTGAGACTTTGTCATTAGGACTATATAAAAGTAAGCCCATTTGAGCAAGAACGTCTCTTCCCCATAAAATAAAGGGAATGAATGGAATAATGTATGGGCTAAAAGTTCCTGAAGTTTCTTTATCTGTCTAAGTTAAAATTTGAGAACTGTTAGCTACTAAGGGTACTCGACCAATACCTATAAGTCCTGAAGGAGTCACTTGAGTTGGCCATGAAGCAGGCCAATCCTTTCCAGCAATACAAGAAACATCGGCCCCTGTGTCTAATAATCCCTTAATTTTGATTCCTTGTACATACAATTCCTTAAAAGGTCTAGAATTAGTAACTTTCTGAACCCAGAAAGCAAAATTGCTTTAGCCGAATCCAGAGTCACCTCTGATCATGTCAGTTAAAGTAACTGTAAGTACTATGAAAACCAAAAATGAGAACAATGAGCTTCTGAAGTTAGTTTGCATTCGTCCCAGTCTCAGAGTTATATGCTTGAGCTTGCAGGAGTTTTTTCTGGCTGTAGTGCTAGGCAGAAAAGGGAGAGGAAATGGGGTCAACAGCTCCTAGATGCATCCTAGTGGTCTCAGGGTCAACGGCCCTTCCTGATCCCTAATGTTCAGTGGGCCTCCGTGGCCAGCTCCCAACACCAGGCAATTAATATTATGATGTACCTTCACAGTATCAATGCTTACAAGCCTTAAGTGTTATTTGATATGGTATAAATAGAGATCTCGTGACAGACATCAGAGAAAAGATCATTGTTCTCTAAAACGTATATATGGTAATCTTATGTTAAATAATCTTAAGTAAATAATTAGCTTCAGTTATGAAAACTGAAGAAAGCCTCACTCACATATATCACTCTATCAGAAGAACAGAAATGCTTCTAGAAAGTTGATCAGTTTTTGCTAGTGGGCATACAGTGACATTTTGAATGTTTATGTAGACGGTGTGAACTTCATTTGTTTTAATAAAAGAAATTGTTTATAGAGCATTAAAGATTGCGCACAACAAGAAGTATTATTCTGCCATTCGTGTTAACCTATCCCATCTTACACAACATTGTAGGTAAATGATGATGACCATGTACTATTCAGTAACATATGGAGTGATGTCTCAGTGATCCTTTTCCCATAGTTTACATTTTCTTTATTTTTTCTTGCTTTGTAATTATTGGGTCATTGTAACTGTAATAAATATTATACAGGAGTATAATCTTAGGACATACCTCCCTAATCCTGACTAATTATTGTCAAAACTTTTTTTTTTTTTTTTTAGTTGGAGTCTCACTCTGTCGCCCAGACTGGAGGGCAGTGGCCGCTCCTGGCCACTGCAGCCTCGACCTGCTGGGCTCCGGCGATCCTTCCACCTCAGCCTTCCAAGTAGCTGGAACTACAGGCGTGCGCTACCACACCCGGCTGATTTTTTATTTATTGTAGAGATGAGGTTTTGCCTGCCCAGGTGGGTCTCAAATCCACGGGCTCAGGCAATCCACTCACCTCAGCCTCCCAAGGTGCGGGATTACAGGCTGAGCCACTGAGCCCGGCCTGTCAAAACTTTTTTTGATACACATTGTACTTCTCGGCCTACAATACAGATACAGACCTAATTTAATTTACATCAAGTGAAATACTGAACTACCACTCTAAAGCTTTTTGAGTAAAAGAACTAGAGGGTGGAAGTTGTGTTTGTGTGTGTGACTGTGTGCCTACCTTAAGTAGAAGAGTACATTTTTGGAAAAAAAATAATTTAAAATCTGAAAGTTATTCTGCTCCTGCTGCTTCACTGTGAATTTAATCCATTAAAATCTAATGGCTTCGGTTCAGAATCTCCCTATGGATCTCCTCCAATTTTCCTTGCCAGTTATTCATGCAAGACCTAATATAACATGCACTGTTTCAGGTTCATACAGTGTTCATTATTTAGCCTGCTTAGAAATTTCAAGGATTTTCTGAGATGAAATTTAATGGTGTTCAGAAAGCACAGGAAGATGTCATTCATGGTGAGTGTATTTAGTTACATTTCAATAAGTACTTTCCCTTTGTTTCTAGAGAATACCATTGAAAACATTTTGGTGATATCGTTCCTTTCACTTTGCATAACTAACATACTTGGTTTTATTGATTTTACTGGTCCAATTCATTCAGGTGATAACTTGGATGATTTAATAAGTCAAGGGGTTGCTTTAACTTTTGTCTGCTTTGTTCTGTCAAATAGAACAGACACAATACAATTTTTGGTGTGTAATAAATGTTTCATAATTAGCTGTAAATATTCTCTTAGAGTGAGTTGGTAGCTCTATGTAAGGGACTGAAGATACCCAGAGAGATGAAATGGCATTGATTCTACATGTGGATTCTACATAAAGAATCCGTTAACATACTTTGTTTTTTATGAGTATTATAAATTGTATTTTTACAATAATGTAAACAAATTAGCCCAGAAAGATAAAACCAAACACTGTGTGTTCTCACACATAATTGAGGGCTAAATATTGAGAACACAAAAACTTCAACATGAGAAAGGCAAACACTGGTGACTGGTGAAGGGGAAGGAATGGAGCCAAGTGTCAAAAAACTGCTTTATTGGGCACAATCTTTGCTGTTTGGGAACGATTTTTTTTTTGTAGTTATTTTTTGTTTTTTGCTTTGAGTCAGATACACACTGTGTCATCCAGGCTGGAGTGCAGTGGCACACTCATGGCTGCTGCAGCCTCAACTTGCTGTGCTTAAGTGATTTTTCCACCTCAACCTTCCAAGCCATACACACAATACCACTTGGCTAATTTTTTGATTTATTGTACAGATGAAGTGTTGGCAAGTGTCTGGGCTGGTCTTGAACCCATGATCTCAGGCAATCCTCTCACCTTAGCCTCCTAAAGGAGCCTTCATTTTTCAAAGCAAGTTATATGCAAAAAGAATCTAAGAAGAATGGCGACCTTTCAGATTAAATATGATGATGCTTGGCATACCTCCCCAAGGTATTAATTAAAAAATTAACTTTACACAGAAAAAAGTGTCAGCAGACACCTTAATCAAGTGAACAAAATTAATATCAGGCCAGACACAGTGGCTCACACCTATAAATGCCCACCATTTGAGAGGCCAAGATGAGAGGATTCCCTGAGTGCACGAGATTGAGACCTTCATTGGCATCTTGGTGAATCTCATCTCTACAATAAATCAAAAAATTAGTTGGGCATGTTGGCATGTATCTGTAGTTTCAGCTACTTGGAAGGCTGAGGTGGAAGGATCACTGGAGCCCAGCAGGTCAAAGTTGCGTTGACTGGGAGCATGCCACCCCAAGGTATTAATCAGTCTGTGAAAAGTGATACTGACCAAAAAAAAAAGTGTAACCATTAAAAAAAGACTTAAGCAGGGCAATGTGGCTTATACTTGTAATTCCAGCACATTGGGAGGTAAAGGTGAGGTGACTGACTGAGCTTATGGGTTTGAGACTACCCTGAGAAACATAGTGAGACATCATCAATTTAAAAAAATAGCCAGGTGTGGTGTTGTGCCTGTAGTTCCAGCTACTTGGATGGCTGAGGTGGAAGGATTTCCTGAGCCCAGCAGGCCAAGACTGTAGTGGCCATGGGTGTGTCACTGCACTCCAGCCAGGGTGACAGACTCCAATTCAGAAAAAGAAACAACCCCAAAATTTTGTTCTTAAAAAAATAGATGAGACTACAAAATATTTTTAAAACTTTAAAAATGTAAAAATATAGACAAAAATTTTTTAAAATAATACAATTAAGCCGGGATCAGTGGCTCAGTCTGTAATCCTGCACTTTGGGAGGCTGAGGTGAGTGGATTGCCTGAGCCAGTGGGTTTGAGACCTGCCTGGGCAACTTGATGAGACCTCATCTCTACAATAAATTTAAAAAAAATTAGCTGGAGATAGTAGCGCATGCCTGTAGTTCCAGCTACTTGGAAGGCTGAGGCAGAAGGATCGCTGGAGCACAGCAGGGTGAGGCTGCAGTGGCCAGGAGAAGCCACTGCACTCCAGTCTGGGTGACAGAGTGAGACTCCAACTCAATAATAATAATAATAATAATAATAATAATACAATTAAATTATAAAAAACAAAAAATATTTGTGTTTCTTGTCACTGACTCAGGTTGAATGAATGATCCATTTCCATATGAAAGTCCACATTCCCTCCCGTTCCCCTCCCTGAACTTGCAAGAAAGGGCCATGACTCTCACTGTTCCATAACTGTTGGGAGCCAGCGTAGAGGCTCGCCTGAGCGTTAGGGATCCAGGCGGGCTGCAGACCCTGAGACAACTAGGATGAGTTCAAGAGCTGATAGCCCAGTTCCTTCCTTTACTGTTTGGCACGTTCCACTAACAGGGACTTTCATGATCTAAGCTTAAAGCTCTGAGAGTACGACAGGCATGGCTTACTTTAGGAGTCCATTGTTCCCGTTTCTCACAGACTGTAGTTTCGGCTTTAACTCAACACAGTTCAAACTCAGATCACATTTGGGAGCCTTTAATACGGTACAAGCTTCTTTATAACATTTAAAAGTATACTTATAGAATTAGTATATACACATGGAGAGCTGCTTTTAGCTTTAGATGGTATAGATGATTATTTAGAGTTACTAGGAATGGCCCAGCACGTGCCTTGGGCTGGGCCCGCTTGCGTGTGGGGCATTGTGCATGTATGAGAGGGGGAGGTTGAAGGAGGGGGGCGTTTGTATTTGATAGTTGGGGGGCGGTGGGTGAGAGGTAGGAGGTGCAGACAAAGAGAGCTGGGC
>CAUYQG010063514.1:0-49977 GCA_963574415.1 Tarsius wallacei
CAGCTCTAAGAAGGGTCTCAGTGGAGAAGACCTGTGTAGGACCCTGGACCATCCTTCTAGGAAGTAAATAGGAGGTGTGTCAGGGAGGCATCAGTGAGGACAAGAGTGGCTGCCGCGTAGTGCTGGACACAGCTTGGGCCCGTGTTTACGGTCAACGCCTGCCCCGGCTCCTTGCGCTTTCTCAAGCGCGAAGAGCCTAGCGACTGGTTCCTTGGGCGTCCTTTGGTACGCCCCGCCCCCTGAAGTTGGCAGCTCCAGGAGCCAATGGAGTTCAGGATTTGTGCGAGAGGGCGGGCGGACGTGGAGCATCTCAGTCGCTCATAGGGCGTGTGGCCGGCGGTTGGGCCGCCGCTGGGCGAGGGGTGGAAGCAGACGGGGCTGTACTTAGGACCCAACGGACCAATGTAAGAACGGCTGGCTGCCCGGGAAGGGCGGGTGAGAGGCGGGGCCGAGCCGTAATTGACGAGCTCTTCATTAGAAACCAGGCGGGAAGGCGGGGCCCGCGAGGGGAGGTGACGCAAGGGTGCTACAGCCAATGACCGGCGAGGCACCGGCGGGAGGGGCGGGGCTCGAGAGGCTGACGGGCGTCGGGAGTGGCCTATCGTCGCCCGGCTCGGCGCTGGAGGGGGGAGAAGCATCATGGTTCAACGTGGGTCAATTTTTTGTGAATGAGGAGGGGAGGTTGTGGGGCCGCTGCCGCGGAACACCGTCCCCGCCGCCGCCCGAGCCCGAGCCCGCGCGCCCGCCCGCCCGCGCCGCCGCTGCCGCCGCCGCCCGAGTCGTCTCACAGCCTGGGCCCCCGGCGGCGCCGCGGCCGCGTCCCGGCTGTCGCCACCCGAGCCCGAGCGCCGGCGGGTGGCGGCGCAGGCTGAAGAGATGCGGCTCGGAGCGCCCGAGCAGGGCTAGAGCGCGGCCGCCGCCGCCGCCCGCCGCGGTAAGCGCAGCCCCGGCCCGGCGCCCGCGGGCCATTGTCCGCCGCCCAGCCGCCTGGCCCGGCCGCCCCACGCCCCTCGACGCCTGCAGGCCACCGGGCCCCGGCAGGTGGACGCCGCGGTCCACACCCGCCGCACCGCGCGCGGCCGTGGGAGGCGGGGGGCAGCGCGGGCCGCGCGCGGTGTGGGACCCGCTGGTCCCGGGGGGCCAGCCCGCACCTTCTGGACCTTTCCGGCCGCGCCAGGAGGCCGGCCTCGCCCGCCCGGGCGGGGACGCGGGGGTGGGCACAGCGCGCTGCGGCCGGCGCCGGGTCGGCCCGGTGCGGGGCCCGCCGCCCCCCGAGCAGGTGGGCTCCGGGCAGTCGGGAGTGAGGGGCGGGGGCGGGAGGGCGCCCGGAGCCCAGGCAGGATCCGTTTATGTAACTTTGTCAAATGCTGTGAGTTTGCAGAAAAAACGTCCCCGCCGGGGTCCGCGGCGGCGGTGGGTGCCGTCGCAGGGTGGGAGCCCCCGGGTGGTCGCGGGCGGGCGGGGGTGCTGCCCACGACCCGGAGCTGGTCTGCCCGTGGGGTGTCCGCAGGCCGAGATGGGGCCCGGTCCTGCTCGAATGGTAGGATTGGCGTTTCCCGGCATTGCGAAAACACACCACGGAATTAAAAGCAAATTATCTCGTATTTACATTGAGCGTTGAATTATTTGACACTGTTATAGCAGGAGACCGTGCGTATCAGTTGGAAAGGCCGGGGGTGGAACCCAGTGTACTCATTTAATGCACATCAAAAATTTGTAATAACTCGCGGCAGCTGATATGAGTGTTTTCTTTATTGCATATTGTAAATTGACCTGCTGTGACACAATTTTCAAATAAAGCGTTGCAGAAATTAAACTTAAGTTATTTTAAAACTAATGACTTTCTTAACTAAATCCTAATTGCGTGACTGTAGAGATCTACCTAATTGCTTGCCGAGAGAGCTCTGCCTGCCCTCCGTGAGGGAGGAAAGGGCCTGTGTAGTCACTTTGCTGCCCGCTTTTCTCCACTCAGGCTTTCCTGTTTATTCCCACAAACCACCTAAGCGTTTAAGGCCTGGGAGCAAACCCGTAAACAGCCCTGGCCCAGCGCCAGCCCAGCGGGACTGGGGGGATGCTGGCAGGTTTGCACCTTGACCTGGTTTCACTTTTTCTTTTGTAATATGATCGTGGTTGCCTGGAGTTTTAATTGCTTCTGATAATTCCGTGCATTATTTTAGAGGCTGTCAAGTGAAAGCTGGTGTGGTGGTTTCAGAATCCAGCCAGGAAAGGTGGTGGCGGCGGTGGTGGTGGTTGGGGATAGGGAAAGAGGGAGATTGAATTAAGAAAACTCGGCTGCTTGTACACAAATATGCACTACAGCAGTTACAAAGCAACAAAAGTTATTGCAGAATTTTGCAGTCACTATGGCAACACAATTACTCTATTATAATTGGAAATGCAAAATGCCACCCAGTTAGAAGTTTCATCAGAAGGGAGTTTTGGATATCAAAAATATGTGAGATTTAATTTTTTTTCAGGTAGCTCCTGAGAATTTTAAAGTCTGTGTTCAATTATCTATTTTTAAGACTGATCGAGCTTTCCCAGATATTTTACTCTCTGGGATCTGTGGCATCTTTCCTCAGAAGAACTTACATTTGTGTGGGAGGGAAGTATTTTCATGCCTTAAAAACACACACCCTGCCACATTGTAAGACTTCTATAGCTTTCTGTGTTCTGAACTTTTATTTTAAAGATCAAATACCATCCTAAAGAGAGCAATAATCAATTAGGAAAGAGGCAGACTGTACTCAGCAGGCAGATGTAACACTGCCCTCTTTAGGGGTAGTTCTTTCTCCTGCAAGGGGAGCTGGCAGCACCAATGCCCCTGGGGGAGCCTGGGACTGGGGGCAGGGCGGAGGGAAGATGACTGGACTACACAGGGCCTGGGAGGCCTAGGGATGAAGGACAGATGTGGCCTAAACAGCCCTGCGCCAGAGAGAATGTTCTGTGGTCAGCAGCTTCGTAGCCATGCAAAATAAAAATCCCCAAATGCCATGTTCTCAGAGGCCTTGGGGGCTGTTACTGCAGCAATATAGACAGAACAACCTGGCAGGCTGACCACGTGTGGCTAAGCAGCCCTGGACTTTGCGTGGCCAGAAACCTGCTTTAGAAGGATGCCCTGGTGATGTTTACCAGGAGGACTCCAGTGCTGGAAGTTTCCACACATTGTGGGGTTGCTGCAGTTTAATTTCGTTATAACTCTTTCCTTTTAACTACTGCATATTTATGCCCAGTAATCGACTTCCATTTTCCAGCTTCATTGTGAGGTTTCAATGCAGCATGAATGGCTTTGAATTCCGATCCTTTGATGTTGGGGGTGGCACCAAAGGAAAGGCGACTTTGTGCTGTCTTAATTGCCAGAGCAGAAGAAACATTTCATCACTCCTGTAGAATTCGTCCATACCGTTCTCTATTGAAAACGGCTGGGCTTTCATAGCTCAGAAGCTGCCTTGAGTAATATATTAATACCTGATGTAGGGAGCGAGGGAGATGCAGACAAATGAGAGGAAACTGTCGCTGCTGGGAGGCGACGGGCGATGAGCTGTGACTGGGCTTTAGGTCCTCAGATCAGAGAGTCGATGGCTGTAGCTGGGGATGGGGAGATAGATGAAGGGTGAAGGGGCCCAGGCTCTGCATAAGTTTGGGGTTATGAAGCCAGGACTGACCCCTGCCCCATTGGCTATAGCCCCTGTGTATACTGGGGTAGGTGGTTGGAAAAGATTGATTTTGGAGGGGGTGTTTATTTTGATCTCAGGTGGTCAGCATACACTGAGGTGTGCAGTGGTGTCTAGGTTTTGGCTTTGATCTTAGAGGAAGGAATACCACCTTCTGGTTCCAAGCTCAATGAGGGGTGTTGTGTCTAAAGTGATGCTGCATTTGAATAGACCCTAGGTCATTTTTATAGAGTGTTTCTCTTGGGATCAAGTGTCACTGAACTAAGATCAGTAAAGTTCTCTTCATCAGGCGAGTTTTCTTCTCTTGGGCTTCTGTGAGTGAGAAAAGTGGGACCTGTTAAGGGTTAGAACTTGGGCCTTGGTGTCTGCAGCCACTCTTGTCCTCACTGATGCCTCCCTGACACACCTCCTATTTACTTCCTAGAAGGATGGTCCAGGGTCCTACACAGGTCTTCTCCACTGAGACCCTTCTTAGAGCTGTGAGATCAGAATGTTTTTTCCAGGAGCAAGGAGATTATACCACTAGTAATTGTAACATGAGCCAGTAGCTAACATGTAATGACCACCTGCTTGGGACCACATGCTGTTTAAGAGCTCACCATATAGCTCTCACCACTAAGGCACGAAGCGGGTGCTACCTGCAGAGGAGGAACCTAAGATGGAAATGGATCCTCTATGACCCCTTGCCGCATCCATCCCAAAGGCTGATTCCTTTCTCTTTCATGCCTCTGCTTCTGGGCTGGTGATGATCTTGAAGTTTGACATTGTCGAGGTATTAGGGAGAGCACAGCCTCTTTGGAATACCTTCCTGGATCAGAGTTGTTAAACTTTCCAGCATTGTGTTGACTGTCCTTGGGGCTGTCCTAGCTGGCACTGTGATTCATAGAGTCTGGGAAGTACTTCTGGCTTTCTTGTGTTGTTTTATATTATGTGTGTGGCATTGTATAACTGGGAGACATCTTGTTCTCCTGAGGAGCCCCCAGGCTGCCTGGGGGCAGATGAGGGTTGTGGAAGGGAGCTAGTGCTCCGAATCCATTTTGGGCCTAGCATTTGCTGTTTAGTCTGTTGGTTACCTTGGATGATTTTACTGGAAGAAAGCATTTGAGGACTAAGAACTTTGTAAAACTGCTGAGCTAATCTACTCTTATTATAGCACTAAGCCAGAAACTTTAAGAGAAAATACTGAAAGATTTAACATATAAGAGTTTTAAAAAAAATCTCTTAGGCAAAAGACTCTGTAAGTAAGGCTAAGAGACAACGAGAGAAAAAAATATCCAACATATTGTATGAACTGAATAGTCAATATGTAAAGAGCTTTTACAAACCAATAGGAAAAGAGTAAGCAGCCCTATTGCAAGATGAGCAAAGAACGTAAATATGCAAATCATTGTGACTAATAATAAAAGGCTTAGCTTTAATAAATTCAGCTTAAAGGAGATTCCGTTTTTGCCCATGATATTAACACATTTGATAATACTTGTTTCTGATAATAATAATAATTCCTATCATGTAGGGCTTTTGCAAATGTTAGATAAGTTAATATATGGAAGTTGCTTAGAATAGGGCCTGGCACATAGTAAGCACAGTGTAAGTGTTGACTGTTATTTATTATTATTTGCTCTCTGGAGAGTCCAATGCATATTATTATATAAAAAATAATAATTACTTAATTTCCCTCTGGAAAATTTAACATGTCAAAACCTTAATTAATGGTCATTCACCTTCTCCCAGCAAGTCTACATTTTGGAATTTATTTTAGGAAAGACTCTAATAAGTGCATGGATATCCAGATGTGTACTAGAGGTGAAGACTACATTGTTTATAAAGCAATACTCATGAAAGACTCTGGTATTTCTGTGCTGTGGAATCGCCTATGCTCAGATAGGCAGAAGTATGCAGTGTAAGAGAAAAAAGCCAGGCTTAGAGCAGTGCCTGGGTGGTTCCCTCTGATTTGAAGTACATGGATCTTTAAGTGGTAACGGAGGCTGTCAGAGGTGTCAGGGAAATGGGACAGTGGCCTTTTATGCATGTTGGTTTTGTAAATATTTTACAGTAAGCATGCATTTTTTTAAACTAATAATTTTAAAATGTTGATATTTCCATTGGGGAAAAAATACTCTTCCAGTTCTTGGGAAGCTGATAAATGTGCTTAGCATGAGAAGAATTTAAGGGTATTTGTTTCTCTGACTCACTTATAAGCTCTCTGAGGTAGGGCCTGGCTTCTGGGTCTGGAGCGGGCTTTGGTACAGTCCATTCTGCAAATGGTATCTGGAGTGGTCTCTACCAAAAGCAGATTTGTACTTCTCATTCCCTTACTTTAAATCCTGTCATAACTTCCCATTGTTCTGAGGGCCTTGGAAGCCTGCCTGTTCTTGGCTTCTGTTTTACCAGCCTCACTTGATATTACTTGCCCTGTTTGTGGAGCTTCGGCTCCCACCAGCTTTGCTTCCTAGTGCTAAGTCCTCTTCGGCCCCAGGGCCTTTGCACACACTGTTCTCTTTCCTTGGAACTACCTCCCTTTACCTCCCTCTTCCCCAACTTCTTAGTTCATGCTTATCCTCTCATCCTTTGGTCCCCTGTTAAACTTAGCCTAGCATCCTTTTTACTCCTTTCTAACTGAATCCAGTTGTGTAATTTCAATAGCTCATTGTGACATTAGGTGTTTAATGTCACCTATTTTACTAGCTGGGGTCAAGGGCCCCTTTGAGCCTCATGCCTGCTTTGTACCCAGTGTCTGGCAGTTTAGGTGCTGAATGAGTGGACGACTGTAGGCCTTGGGTGGGATGGCTCTGGGTGTAAGAGCCTGGGTGAGGACCCACTTCTGTCTGGCCACACCTCTGTGGAGTTTCTGCCTGTGCTCTGGAATTGTCTGTTTCCTAACACTCTCCCATCCCCCCCAGATCTGGGAGCTTCTTGGTCCTGATTTTGGAGATTACATGCCTTAAGTAGATGCCATAAATACAAGCGCAGTGGATTCTGTGATGCAGTAAGGAATGAGCGGGAGAAAGGCTTTCCACGCAGCTGTCAAGTGGCAAATGGGACCGTTGTGCCAGGGCCAAGGCAGGTGTGTGCGGCTTGTCCTCCGATGCAGCGGCTGGCGCTCCAGTGTGTAAGGGGATCAGCGCTGCTTTTATGAAGGAATTTTCTCCTGTTTGTTTAAAATTGGACTTAATCACATTATTTAATCGTTTCTTCTTTAACCTCATAATTTTAATATGATATCTTAATGTGGTTGCGTATGTAAACATTTTGGAGTCTGCTTTGTTTAAAAATGTGAATGTTAGGCTTTGTTAGTTTACTATTGTTTATGAAGTATTCTGACTGTGTGAGTCAAGTGCTTTCATTGGATTGATGTTTAAGCTTGAAACAATAAATCAGGTCTTACGACCTGAAAGCCTGAACCAGCATTCCAAGTGGGAGTGTTGTTCAAACGGTGATGGAGTTGCATTTTCCCTTGGGGATGGCGGCATCTGCTTTATGTGTTGCTATTTGCTGGAGCGGCTCTTTTCTAAACTGTGAAAGAGAAGTTTTTGTGATGCCCCCACTGTCTTATCTGTGGTGGTATGATGGGGGATGGACTTGGGGGACGTCCTTAGGGGTTCTTGGGTACTGTGTTTCCTAAATATTTTAATTGATCAGTTACTATTTTGCAAATACTAATTGTGCATCCCAGCCCAAGAACTGACTTTCTCATGAGATGGAACTTAGTTGAATACATTTTCTGTGCCAGACGCAGTGGCAGGTTCTGTGACCCCAGGAAGATTCTGCCCACAAGAGGCTTGGATGTTAGGAGGGACAGAGGAGAAAGAGGAGCTAAACACACACAGGTGCACGTGGTCTATCCCGAGAAGCAGGGCTGTGGGAGTCATGGAGTGTTGGTGGAGGATGGAGGGCTTGGTGGATACAGTGGTGGTGCAGGAGCCAGGCCCAGATGAGAGGGAGGAAGAGGAGCTGGGATGGGGAGGGTTGGGAATGGGGTGTGGTCCTTTCTTAGCCAGAGCCAGAGTTGTGAGGCTGTAGTAGGTGGAAAGGCCATTGTGGCTAGACGGTGGCCCAGCCCTGAGGTCTCCAAGGCCAGAGTGCAAGCACTGGAAATGGGCCGGACCATCTGGCAGGCTGGCTGGGGATGGGACTTGATTCCATGAAGGGTTTCCTTGCCTTTCACGTGTGTGCAGTCCTCCTGCATTTAATGGAGATTTTGAACTCACTTTCTGTTCTTCTTGCATTGGTACCTGGCTCCAGCTGGATGACGTACTTGATCTCTCATGGGCTAACTTGGTCCAGGCAGCCCGTTCAGGCACATCCCAGGAAGGCCCCCAGGTGGTCCATGGTATGGCTACACCTTCCTCAGGACACGTGCTCGAATTGTGGTGCCATTGAGGAAGACTGTGCGGGAAAAACAAGGGCAGTTCACAAATGAAGAGCATGGAAGCCAGCTCATACCTGGAGCTTCCTTCCTTCTTCCTACCCCGCCCCCTTTGTGCCTAGGTCTGGGACTTTTTAGAGTAGCCATTCAGGACTGAAGTTCTCTGGGAGTCGGTATAGAAAACATGCTGGAAGGGACCTGAGCCAGCCTCTCCCAGTTGCCGGTTTATATACCAGGAGTGCAGCCCTGAGGCTGAGCCCTAGCGTGGCCCGACTTCAGAGGCTTTCCTAGCTGGTACTGTGTTGCTTGAGGAGTGTGGCAGAAGGCAGGGCCCAGCAAGTCGTCAGAGAGGGGCCAAGGGCACCTGAGTCCAGTGCTCCCTGTGGCCTGAGGCTCTTCCCAGTTGACTGTTGAGGACTTGCCCACCCTCAGGACGCATGTTCAAGTCCCTTTGAGGGCTAAGGGGTTAGAACATTCTAGTGAGTCTGATTCTTACTCCACCTTTGGGGACTGTTCACATGGAAGTGGGGTGGGGGTGGAGTCATCTACCAGGGTCTGCGGGTCCACCCGGTGAGGTCTTCATGAGTGAGTGTTAACAGTGTGACTGTGCTTCCTGGTGGGGGTGGCTTTATGCCCCTGGAAACCTTTAAAGGTAGTCATAAGGAAAACAGTTGGAAAGTGCTTTGTTGAATTGAAACCCTCTCAGCAATCAACTTTACCTAAGATTTTGCACTGAAAACATCATAATAGATGGTCACAGTTTCTGTCCCTTGGAAAACACTTGTGTGTTAGCACAAGGGCTCTGTGTTGTAATTCTGTTCCTTGGCTCTCCAGGTAAGAGGGACACATGAAAGGAAATGCCACTGGGGCACTTGAGTCTTTCCTCTTGTCTCCTTGCAAGTGCCTTCTCTGAAGCAGCTCATTTTCCCTTGCATTTCATTGACTGGGATAGCCCAGGGTACCCCGTCATGGCTGGAGCAGCAGCTTGCCTGCAGAGCTCCCACTTCTTCCCACTGTCCTGCCAAGTGCAGCATGGCAGCCCTGGCTCAAGGGGGCATGGGGCAGGAGTCTCCTACTTGTCTCCCCACTTGCCTCTCTGAGCTGTTGGGAAAGGTGACCTTTTAGGATTTGGCATTCACAAATGGCACTGTGAAATGCTTCCCTGCAATCCTTCGATGAAGCGTATCTTTCTTTGCCAGGGTAGGTTACGTTCATCCAGTATGGAAGTTCTCTTTTCAGAGTTCTTCTAATTAGGTGGAGGATGGAGCTGAGGGAACAGAGAGGATGCAGTGGGTCTTTTCTCTCATTTTGGGTGCATTTTCTCCTGGTTAACTTTGGGCAATCGTGTGATGGGTGTGGGCTAAGGGTCTGATTTGTGGACTTGCTAACTTCTGCTCATGGTGCTACTGACTTGTCCATAGTGTACAAGAGTATCTCTGCAGATGTAGATGTTTTGTTTTCCATGGCTCTGGGGTGTTGAAGACAGAACATGGGTGTTGAATGAGACCTGGGTTGAAATCCCAGCTTGTCACCTCATTGAATTCCTATGTCCTTGTCTGTAGGGTGGGAGAAGGGAGGCGAGTCAAAACAGGTGCTGGTCTGATGAGTGTGTGGCCCTCCCCTCCCACCCGTCTCCACCCCCTTGCTGTTCCCCCCCTCTCTGTTAGCAGGTCTCAGGTAGGAATAGGAAGCTGAGAGCGTCCTTTACAAGAGGGTGCTGGTGGCTAGGGCTTTGATGCAACTGCAGGATTTCCCAAGCCCTGTGCCAGCCCAGGGCATCTCCACATCTGCTGGAGTCATAGTGGGTGAACATCTTCCCGAAGGATTTTAGTACCATGTTAGAGCAAATTCTTGTCTGTCCTTGCAGGACTGTGTTGTAGCTTACAGAGATTAGGTTCTTGGAAGCTCAGAAACACACGGTTACGCTTCACACGCAACACTGCCAGCTCCTAGGGTGCTGCTGTGCATGCCAGGCATCTGAAGGGCCAGCATTCCTACCAGCAGACAGTACTGGCTGTGTCAGTGGCTGTGCTGCCGGGGTGTGTCTGGGTCACACCTTGGCTGCAATGTGATTCGTACAGAGGCTGGTGCTGGCGAGCTCCCCGGCTCCAAGGATGACCTGGAAGTGGACTGGCAGGAATTTCATGCTAAGACTTTGCTCTCCATAACACTTTCTGGTGTTCTGGAAAAGGGAGCTGTCCTGGATGTGGTTTAATGTTGCAAACCTAGTTACAGAAGTCCAGGGCTGCCTTGTGTCCCCTGCTCTTAGTTGCTTCTGTCCCTTCTTTTCACTGCTACTTATTTGCATGGGCAGGGAGCCTGAAAGGCAGTGTGCATTGTGCCACTGCTGTGGTTGGAAGGCTGTTGGCATGGCCACAGTGGCTCGAGGGAAGCTGTGTGGCTGGGTGCTTGGGTTTGGAGTGAGGGGCTGCAGATATGTGGTGGTTCTTAGTGGCATAGTGAGGGGCAGTGAAGGACAGAGAGGCAGGAGAGGTAGAGACTGGGGCTCGGTGGTGCCCCTGTGGGCACAGCTTCTCCACAGTGGTACTGTGGGCAGGTGTGCAGGGCAGATTTACTCTGTTGCAGGACCAAGGTGGTTCTGGTGAATGGAGGAGCACTGAGGAAAGGGGCCGGGGATGTAGTCATACGTCCACCTCTGAACCAGTCACTGTGACCAGGGATGCAGAGCGCATGGAGCGGCTCAGTTGAGGCCCTGGTCCTGCCTGTTCCGGAAGCTGACTGTGGAATCAGGCTTTCTGGTATGGAAGTCACTGATGTCAGGGAGGAAGTGGAAAGAGACATGCTGAGGAGAAAAGCAGCCAGCAGCATCTTCGGTGAAGCTCCTTGTGCCTCCTGAAGCCCCGCAGCAGTTCCAGAACAGCCATCGTGTGAGCTCAGTTTTGCATAGGTGCCACACTGAATGCTTCACATTTGTCTCTGGGGAATCTCACAGCGACCCTCTGGGAAGGGAAGAGTGGTTCCCATCCACAGAGGCAGATGAGGCCTTGGCACGGCCTGCAGGGGAGGCTGTTGCCCAGGGTTCTCTGGCAATGAAGGATGGTGCCCACGGATCTTCCTATGTCTTTGTGGACAGAAGTAATGGGAGTTCATCAGGAGATCCCAGCACTCGCCCCCTCTGCTGGTGACTGGCTGGGTGCAGACAACCTTGTGGAGGAGCTGGGGCCCTTGGAGTGGCGATGGTGGAGCCCAAGATGAGAGAAGGCTGTGCGTGGCAGAGTTTCCGTGACTGCAGCCCAGCGATGTGGAGGGGCAGGGCTGGGATCTGACTAACAGGATGGTTGAGGATGGACCAGAGCCTTGGCCGCCCAAGGGAGGCTTGGAGGATGATGCTTCTAGCTGCATGGCCCAGCTACCTTCTGGGCCAATGCTCCCAGGTCCTCCAGAGGACCAAGGCACGGCCAGTTGTCTGAGGATGCTCTGGAGAAAGGTTGAACACATGTTGGCTCACCTGCCCTGTGTATGGTGTGTCCTCAGAAGGCAGAGGGTAAACATGGCTGAGGCCCAGACAGGTCCTAAAGTCCCACTGATCTCATCTGCCTCCCTGTGGCTGAGGGATGTGTCGGAAGGAACGTGCTTTGGGATCAGACAGATGAGCTTCAACATCTGGGCTTGGTAGCCCTCCAGTGGAGGGTGGAGGGCACATGGCCAGTTACTCAACCTTCCTCACCTCGATCTGCCCATCTGCAGGGTGGACAAGAGAACATCTTATGTCAGAGGATTGTTGTCAAAATTGAGGAAAGCGAGGCTAAAAGCCCAACTTCCTCCTGTCTCCCAGCCACATACTGTGAGATGAATAAGTGCCATCCTGCCACATTTTTTTAATGAGTGTCCGCTGTGTGCCAGGCACTGTGTCGCTACATGTAGTCTGTTAGTCCTTCACACCCTGTGGCCTGGATGCCCATCCTCCCATCTGATGGCTGAGGAGGGTAAAGCACCAAGTGTGAGTGAGTGGGTGGGTGTCATGGATTTGAGCCAGCAGCTGCCCCTGAGCCTGTACCTCTCGCTGTCCTCAGCGTCAGTTGGAGTGTGCAGTAAGAACTGTCTCCCCGGGGGGAAGTGCAGGCTCTTCCTGGGCACACTTCTAGGTTGGAAGGCAGAGTGAGGGGGGGCTCAACTTTTTAGAAGTGGGTCTGGGTATGCAGACACATTCGAGTTGCTCTGGTGGCATTTACCCAACCTCCCAAAGCCTCGGATTTCTTTTTTGCACAGTCAGAATCGCAGCCTCCCTGCCCTGGCTGAGTTGTTTTGGGTATTAGGTGTCAGATCTCCAACAGCTGGGGGCACAGGCCTGGCAGAGTTGCGTGCATGAGAGGCAGCAGCTATTTCTAATCAGAGTGCTATGCTTTGTCAGGTCTCCAGGTGTGGAAGGGGGCCTGGCCAGAGGGAGAGGCAGGGAACCTCAAACCTGCACAGAGAAGAGATTTCCCTCCTGAAGGAGGTGGAGCCTTTTACTGAAGTGAGGGTGGGGGCTCTCTTGGGCATTGTTGGTGGCAGCTGGCCCTGTGGGCCTGGCCGGGCAGACACGCAACTGGACAGTGTGAAGATTGGCCATCTGATGGCAGGACTGAGGCTGGACACAGGCAGGGAGCTGGCCTGGGTGGGTAGGGAGCTGTTCAGGCCTCTCTGCAGCCCCTGTTGCAGCCACACTGGTGCTCGTGAGCTAGGCAGCTGCTTCAGTGGATGACCTCATCTAAGCCATTTGTTAGAAGCCCCCTTTCTTCAGCTTTCACTTACATTCTGGGAATTCAGCCCTGGTAAGTGCTCCCCCTCTCCTCCACACATGCACGTGTTCATGCAGTACATGCACAGACTCATGTACATCAGATGCACACACACATGCCACCACGTACATGTACATGATCTCATGCACTGGATCCCATGTGCAATATGAACATCTGGCCCTTCTGGTGTGACCCTTGGCAGACTGAGAGCCATGCAGACACTCACCTCTCACCACTTAATGAGGAATGACAGAGTTTCCAGAGTGCAGGTGCATCCGTTGGCAGTTAGGGTGAAGATATATTTCCTCGTGGGGTGTACTTCTCACCCAGGTCCTCCTCTCTACCTGGAGTCACTGTGTTTTTTTTTTTGTTTTTTTTTTTTTTTGAGTCAGTCTCACTCTGTTGCCTAGGCTGGACAGGCTGGAGTGCAGTGACACGCTCATGGCCACCCAAGCATCAATCTGCTGGGCTCAGGCAAGACTTCCATGTCAGCCTTCTAAGTAGCTGGAACTACAGGCATGTGCTACCATGCCTGGCTAATTTTTGGATATATCATAGGGACGAGGTCTCACCAAGTTGCCCAGGCTGATCTTGAATCCCTAGGCTCAGGTAATCCTCTCAACTCCGCCTCCCAAAGTGCTGAGATTACAGGCTTGAGCCACCACGTCTGACCCGACACTATGTTTTAACTCTTAGAAGTTGGACTTTCTCTGGACAAGGGCCACAGGTGTTCAGGATGATCTTTTCACCAGTGGAGGTTCTCAGTGTTGTTGGGGTTTGGGGGCCAGGACATACAAGGCCACCTTTCCCTGTGGGCCCTGGGACATGGTTCTTGCTCTTCTAGATGGTAATTACTTTTTCTGAGAGTCAAGCTGTCACACTTAAAGCTGCAGCTCATGGAATTCCCTTACGGCATTTGTATCCTTTATTTTCCAGTGTTGTGTAGTTAGATTCCAGGCACATACTTGGTTTGGAGGCTTGTGCAGAACCACCAGTGAAGCCCCAAGGTTGACTTTGCTTGGAGGGAGTCACCCTCACAACAGCTGTGGGTTTGAGTGTGTTGATGTTCCCCCAAGTCATCCAGGCCTCTGAGGCCTCATACCCTCCCCTGGATGATTACTTCTGGATCCCCCCAGGACATGTACCCTCTGCTGATGCGCCCCTTGGGAAGGTGTGACTCCTTTTTCATCTTTGGTCTTTACTTATTCCTCTGGTGCCACCTGTTTTTATATTGATATTGAGGATTCCTCTAACTCTATTTTTACAGTGCTTTAGCTCTCTCACTGCCTGCAACCTTGACTCCCACCTTATCGTCACTGTGAATCTCCCAGACACAGGCCCCAACCTTCAGTCTTTCTGCCTTTCTTACCCTGCACTTCGACTTTTGGCCTTCCTTCTTTCCCCTTTGGTCATGGCATCCTGCCCAAACATTCTGTCGTCCCCATTGTCTAGATGAAAATGCAGGTCCCTTTGCCTCACCTGTAGTGTCCTCCAGGGTTTGACCCATCCTTCCTGACCCAGATTCCTTTGTGTGCATTCTTGGATCTGGCCATATTACCTATGTTTTGTTTTGGGCTGTGCCTGGGATTTCCTGCCTCTGGGTCTTAATTCCTACCTTAGGGGCTTGTGTGGGACTGTTTGAACTACCTTTTTTTGGTGGGTGGAATGGTTTCCTTTTGATCCTGTAGCCACAAACTGTAATCGCAACCTCTTCCACCATTGTTTTCTTGACCTTCTGTCCTCTTTGTGTGTTGTAATCAGTAATGGATGAGGCGGCAGTTAGACCTCCAAGCCCCCTTATGTCCTGTGGTCCTTGTGAAGGCCCCAGGGGTGGAGTCTGTAGCGTCAGGGCCTGGCATGTGTGTGCTCCTTTGCCCAGCAGTGGACTGGGCTGTGCACATGGAGTTGCAAGGGCCCCTGGCACAGGCAATGGGTGGGCTTGAGGTTGAGACTTCAGAAAACAGGTGTCCTCTGTGGCCACCTGTTTCCATGCTCTGTCTCTGCCTTTTAGCTCTGACCTCTGATGGGGAGCTGGGCTGAGGCAGCGCTTCCCCACTGCTGAGGTAGGCAGTTGTGGGCCAGGAGCCCCATTTTCTTCAGTCCTTGGGAATGGCTGGATGGCCTGAAGCCCCTGGTGCTCCCGTAGCCCTCTGCCACTCCTGGTCAGTTCTCCCTTCTGCTGAGAGCAACAACCCCTCTCATACTCCACTGTGTTGAGCAGTAAGAGTGCCGTCTCTGACTGAGGGAAGCCTGGAGTAGAGATTTTTACCTGAGGTGCTGGAAAAAGGGTTTCCTCCAATGCAGGCAGGGCCTTGGGCCTTCAACCACACCAATCTTGGGGAGACTGGCTGCAAAGCTAAAAGATGCCTGAGCTCAGGAGAGAGAATCAAGATGGAAGGGCTGGTAAGGGCCCTCCCACAGAAGCTTTGGATCTCATCCCTTGCCCCATCTGCATGCGTGAATTGCTGAATTTTTCTTCTTCCACATCTCAGCTCACTGGGGCCCTTGGGCTGGCCCACCTGTCAGTGTCTTGACCTGGGTAGAGGGGGCACGAAGAGGAGCCCTGAGTCCTCCTCAGAGCCCATGTGTATCATGCCTTTTTGGTCTTTGGTCCTTGGGCTAAGGTACTCAAAAGTTTTGTTTAAGCCTTGTATTATTAAAATATTACCTTTGTACATATTTTAATACAGATTGGCATTTTAGAGGTCAGAAGCAAGGGAGGGAACTCTCAAGAGTGCACAATGTGGGAACCATTGTTTATTTAGACAAACCAGATTCATCTTGATAGTCGAGTACTTATTCCTTTGGGTGCAGGACAGTTTTCTTTTTTATTAAAAATAAAGAGAGATACTTAAAAATGCCATTTTGGGCCAGGTATGGTGACTCAGCCTTTAATCCCAGCACTCTGGGAGGCCAAGGCAAGAGGGATTGCCTCAGCCCGGGGGTTTGAGACCAGCCTGGGCAACTTGGTGAGGACCTCGTCTCTACAATAAATCACAAAAATTAGCCGGGTGTGGTGGTGTGCGCCTCTTGTTCCAGCTACTTGGAAGGCTGAGGTGGAAGGATCGCCTGAGCCCAGCAAGTTGAGGCTGCAGTGGCCATGCAGCATGCCACTGCACTCCAGCCTGGGCGACATTGTTAGATTCCCAACTCAAAAAATGAAAAAAGAAAAAAGAAAAAAGATTAAAGTAGTCTATTTGTTAATGATTGTATCTTTAGCATTAAAGGCAATCCTTGTTGAATCAATTCTATTTAAATTTACTTTTATTTTTTACAAAATCACTTATTAGTTTGCTCATTTTTTCTGAATTCTTCTTTCATGGACATGCCTTGTACGCAATACCTATATTGTTCATCATGAAGTCAAGTCACGACAAATGTTTGCTAATTTTATATTTTCCTAAAAACCATTATCTTGCAATCATTTATCTTGATCTTGAAGTTCCTGAGGACTTTGCCAGAATTATTCTTACTTTCTCTTGATTTTTCAGATAGAATCTGAATTGATTCATTACTTTTCAAAGATTACGTTAGATGCTTTTCAAACAATGTCCTATAGGGCCATCCAGAAGGAGTTGTGGTAAAAGGAGTGAGTAGTTACTGAAAGCTCTATTCCATTATGTTCCATAAAACAAAATGGATTTGTTAAAGCCTCCAATCCATTCCTTGATCATTCTTCGTAATAAAAAAAGGCTTTTAGAAGACACAGATCCAGCCTGAATCTATTATTGTTCCTATCTCAACTGACATAATCAAAATTATCCAAAGTGATGATATTAAAATAGAAGCTAGTCTTGACGAAGTTGCATGTCTCAATGAATAAGCATAAGTAGCTTTTGTATTCTTCAGCTGTCTATGAGATTATAGTTGGCATAGATTTATACAATTGATAGGAGGGGTTTCTGTAATTGTTAATGGGGATGAGGCTATTTACTCCTTTTTGCATTATTAGTGCACTAAATCTAAACCAATTATGAATAATTCAGTCCCCATTTTATTCTTTTGCATTTTGAGGTTAAAAATATCATTTGTTTAACATAAATACCTTTGGATGGCATTTTGAGGTTTAAAATACCATTTGTTTGAGATAAAATGAATTCGGTGTTAAAGGCTTTTTCCATCTAATTGTCTATAGGGGGTTACTTTGATCTAGATCCCTCTCAGACTTTAGGACATGAAATGGAAATATTCCTGCTGGAATTCTGATTGAGATTGTATTTACTATGCTGTGAATCCTTAATTTTCTATAAATCAAGTTCTTTCCAAAGCCTTTGAGTAGACTTCTAATAGTTATGGAAATGGGGACCCTTTGAATCGAGCTCTGAGTCAAAGGTAATAAAAGTACCCTGAGTACTTTTATCAAGTGACACTTCAGTAAAATCAGAGCTTAGAAATAGGTACATCTTTTATTTTTATATACACCTTGCACTTTTCTCTTTCTCTCTTTGCCTTTTTCCAGTTCACTGGAGATGAAAGCTCTAGCTTAAACAAAATTATATACGTGCACACTCACATCTGCATGTACGTGTATGTGCTTTAAATCATATTTCGCAAAAGAAGTTCAATTCATATTTTGAGACTCCCCTGGGATAGCTGTCTCTTCACCATTTGTAGCCTCTCTGGAATTAGTTTTGCAAGAGAATTGTATACTCATTTTTTATTTTTAAAAAAGACTACATTTTGCAAAATTGGTATACATATTTATTCTTCACTTATAATTATTCAGCTATACTTCAAGTTGATATAAAAGGAACTTTTCTAACTATTTTATGCATAAAGAAACAGATTCAGAAAAGTTGGCTTTAGGGTTGAGCAGCAATGCTTATTTTTAGTCTTGACCAGCTCTACCTGGGACTACTGCTCTTTCAAGTACATGTTCTATGACTGTGGCTCAGCTTTCAAGCTTTTCCCCAGATTTCCTAGACACCATCCATGTGTCCAGAAATGTTCATTAGTATTTTATGAATCACATATGCCTTCCTTTTTTTTTAAATTTTGGTACCATATTTTTTCTCAATTCTAAATTACACATTTCTTCTCCTCGCTTAAATGTTTTTAAAATTAAGATGCTATTAAAATTAATGTTACAATGACATTTTTTTCAAAATATAAAATGAAATTGATAAAGCAGATAGTGTCACAGAATTGAAGAGGAACATTTTTTTGTGTGCTCTATCTGAAAGCCTATAAGACTTACTAAATGTCTTTGGATTCCCTCTTCCCCTACCTCTGAACAAATCTCTGCTTTTATGTGAAAACTTTATATATTTCAAACACTATTTTATTATTTCTGTTTTTAGAACTCCTCAAACCACTGGTAGATATTTGTTTATTAATTTTTATAATCTTTAATTTATTTTTTAGTTACTCAGTTTTCTCAGAATAACCCTTATTACATAGTTTTCTTAGAAAATTTTACCTAATATCTATTAGTTTTTAAATGATCTTGCTAAATAGCTCTGAAGTTTTTAAATAATGGCTTGACTTAGTTGACCAATTGAAAATGTGTTTTCTCCATGTTAACATAAACTTTATCCTGTATTCAAAATTATATTTCATGACATCTTTCCAGTGTTTTTTCCACTTGGTAATAAACAAGTATGCTAAAACACGAGTTTTATAATTTCATGATGAATTTTTCTGCCTTTTCCTTAATTTGTGTAGGTTTTGCTACCAGGGATGACAGAATCCAAGCAGAGTGAAATCAGGGTTGAAAAAGAGTAAATGTCTGAACAATTGACCCTAAGAGTAAGGAAAAAGTGGAGATAGAAAGTATTCCAAAGGATTATGTTCAAAGGATTATGTTCAAAGGACTATGATGGGTAAGACCTCAGAATAAAAAATTCAAATGCAGGCAATGGCTCCATTTGTGTATGTGTGTGTGTGTGTGTGTGTGTGTGTGTGTGTACAAATTGAAGTGTTCAGGAAATTGAGGCTAATTCCTAGTTGAATGGTCCTAGCTTATAAGGTAAAGCTTAGTGGAAAAAAACACAAACACAAACAAAAAACCCAGCTGAGAGCTAGGACATTGAAAACTGTTTTCAAAAAGGAATGGCTCATGTTTTAATTGTCTTGGTTTTGCTTCATTCACTCATTCAGCATCTATTTATTGAACATTCATTATGTGTGAGATACCATGGTGAGCATTGGAGCCCCATGGCAAACAAGAGTTATACAGTCCTTTATTCCTATAGAGTGTAGTCTATTGGGAAACTTGGGCAAGAAAATAGGTAATACAAAGAAGGGCTCTAACTTTGATACCAGGAATGATTCTAGCTCTCTCTCTCTCTCTAGCTCCCTTGACCACCTTTCTCACCTCCCAATACCTGCTGCCTTCTCTTTTTGTTTTAATAGCATTCACATGTCAAGTCACTTGGAATAACTTTTTTTTTAATGTAGGCGGATGTGGAGTCCACTGACCACATGCCTTGGAGTTGAACTATGTCTTTGTCTATACCTGACTCAAAATGAGGTTTCCCCGTACCTCTAAAATTACCATAATTTTTCAAATATTTTATCAGCTTTTCAATACTTTCTCTTTTCCATCATCCTAGATCAAAAAAGCTGATTTTAGAGATTCTTATCAAATATTCTTTGACTCATTATTGAGGTCTTGCTGTATGCTAGGTACGCTGCTAAGTCTCAAGGATATAATGGTAAGTAAATAGGCTGATGTGCTACATATACGTAGGGAGTTTGCAGTCTAATGATAAAGGCACATGTTAAAAAAAATTATATGAATGAATACTACACTCAGTTTGCAATACATGTTAGCAAGAAAATTATAGATGCATAGAATTTCCTCTTGGGATAAGGGTAAGTGGGAGTGAGTTTAGATGAACATGGAAAGACTCTTGGTGGAAGTGTGATTTATCTTGAATACTGAAGAAGAAAGATTTATCCAAACCAGAGCATGTGAGAATAATTAGTTATTTCTATCTTTTATATATGTCGTTTCACTCCATCTTCTCATATTTATAGATTTATGTTATTTATTTATTTATTTATTGAAGATGTGAATTTTCTTCAGTCTCAAAGTCTCAAGTGTCTATGTCACTAAACCTGGCTCAGAAATTAGCTGGAGAAATAAGAAAACAAAGAAGACTATCATGCAAACATCCAATCATTTAAATATTAGGATTTGAGGATCCAAAGTAAGATCAGCAAATGAAAACTTTTGGCTATTATTAAAATGTATGGTTCTAAGTTATGCATTATGATAACGTATTTTGAAGGGAATTTCTAACTCAGAATTGGAGGGAATTTCTAACTCAATTGGAAAGCCAAGGAACATTTTCTAAAACACCTGATTTCAGAACTGATACCTGAGTGATGATTAGAAGCTAATCTGAAAGGCAGATGGTGGAAGGAGGGGATGTAGAGGGAGATAGCACAGAGAAGTCAGGGGGTCAGGGAGGGAGAAGAACTTGAGAAAGAGCCCTGGGGCAGGAGGACTGGAAAGTCCTGTATTTCAGTTTCCAGAGAGTGCTGGCAAAGGGCCAAAGAGGTAATATGTCACTGGAGAGGTACGTAGGAAATGTGATGAGATGCCACTGGATTGTGTTAAGAAGAGAAATGACTTGATTGAATTTTTGCCTTCAAGAAAGATCTGGCTGCCTTTGTAAAAGCATTTTTGAATGGGGAATGACTGTGAAGCAGGAGAAATAGTGGGACGGGGGGAAGTACTGCAATAACCTCGGAGAGAGATAATAATGGCCTAAAGTTGAGGTTTTCAAACCTTTTCCTTAAACACACAAAAAAGAATTTTGTAAAATTGTATATCGTCTCATATACTTATACATTAACATAAATATTCATAAGTTTAAATTGTTGCAAAAACGTAGTTTTCAGCATATTGTAACTTTTGATATTTTAAAATAAGTCTATTGAATCACTCTTAAATATATCCATTAGAGTCTGAATAATATCAAGATTCAATGCTTGTCATTTATTTAAATATATTTGAAATAACTCTCATGGAACTCTAAAAACTAATATAAAAATTAGTTTTTTCTTTTTAATTATTTCCATTCCCATGGATGTCTTCATGTCATTACATATCTTGTACTCAAAAGTGTTTAATTCATTATTCCATCATATATTTTAGTTATAAAATATATTTATAATATTTAAATTTTTCTATAACTGTAAGGTTCTAGGTGATAGTTTTTTTTCAAGAATGAGTCATCAATAAAATTTTTGTTATTGTTCAATTGAATAAAACTGCAGAACTACATTTCAAATTCTGAAAAATTGTTAGTGATAAAAGAAGTACAACTTTATTAGCAAATGAATTGCTTAGCGTAACAGATGAACTTTTAAAATTTTAATTAATTTCTCTAACTTTGGAAGAACGTGACCTATTGCTGAAATGAGACTGGGTTTAGTATTAACTCTTTTGAATTTTCATTTTTATAGATGTGTAATAGTAGTTGGTGACAAAGAGTTGAATATAACAATATCATTCAATTGTTGAACTCCTGATCATATGCAAAAAAAATCACATAGTGATCTATTATCAAAATTTATCTTAAAGCACTATTAATTTTGTTGAATGAAAATAAATGGAAATTGCCTGATTTACGAAATAATTTGGTTGCTAGTCATTCACTTTCTCAATAGCAATACCAGTGTTTCTCAGTATTTATATTAGCTATGTTTTAGTTCGATGCCCCTAAAGAGTTTACATGCTGGATTCATGCACATGAAATTCTGGATGGGCAAGAAGTATGTCTTTCTTTTGAAAAATAACTAGAAAAGGGGAGGTTGAAAAGCAGGTGTATCTTCTGTTGGGTATTTAAAATCTCTTTTCTAATACACCTTGGAAACGATTTTTGTATCCTTAGATGTATGTATACACCAGTTTGAAGACCACTCAATTAGAGCAGTGACAATGATCATGGGGAAAAATAGAAAGACATTAGAAAGAAAGAGAGGGCAACCCTTTCAGTTCCCCTCCCACTGTAGAAGCTTTTCTGTCCTCATATAAATCCTGCTTTCTAATTAAAAAAAATAAATAAAAGAAAGAGAAATACAAAGTGGAAAGATTCAATATATTTTATGTGTAGTCTATTGGATTCGGAACATATGCAAAAGCTCCAGAATTTGAGAAGAGTGGTGTACATTTTAAATATTTCTCTACAGAGTAGAAAATAGCTAAGTTGGGAAACAGAATGATCTGCCTGATATCTGGCGATAATAAGTTGATAGGGCTGATCTGCGATGGTGTATAGTTTTCTCTGCAGTCATCAACCCCCTGGGGTGAAGATGCAGAGAAGGCACAAGGCTGAGGGCATTGTATGCTAATTTGAGGAAGCTGGTTTTAAGGAATATGGAATGAATATGAATTATTAAGAATGAAAATGATAAGATGGAAAATTAGCTCAATTTATTTGGGCAGGATAAAATATAGTCAAAAAGAGGATATATAGTAGTTGCATATATAGTAGTTCAGGAAGACTTGCCAGAGTATGTCAGGAAAGGATAAAAACATAAGAAAAAGGCCAGAAGCAGAGGCAAGAGGCCAGGGAAGTCCTACAAAGATGACTTTAAGGCAATCTTATATCCACAGATAATTTGAGAATGTATAATTTGTAAGAAAGAATTCCTTGAGATCAAAGCAGAGAAAGTTAACCATAAAAATTAATCTGAATGGCACCTTATTTCATTTAGTAGACAAAGTAATGGAGCATTCTAAACTTTTATCTATCTATCCATCTATCTATCTTGTATCTATCTATCCATTTATCTGACTGGTTAGCTAGCTAGCTAGTCTCCAAGGTTTTAAAAGAATATATTTATAGCAACTATACAATATATAACACAATGGAAATTATATTCTTTGAAGCTGTTTACACATAGCTTAATAAGACCTTAGATGTCAACATATTATACTCAAGGGGATATATAACTTTCTAAAAAATTATCTTAGAGGGTTTGTAGGCAAAACACTTTAAAGACCACTGAAATGAAATACTGAGAACTAGCAGCAGAGGTTCAGAGTGGATAGTGTTTATCTAGATGCTGAGTAATGTATGGTATTCGATAATGATGGTGGTAATTTTAGAAACAAAAATTAAGCTACATAATTTTCCCCAAAATTAAATGATTATGAATAGTCCAAAGGTGTTCATTAAATAACCCATTTTACTTAGAGTCTATAATACTGAGTGATCTATCACAGAAACAAAGAACTGAGTACCATATGTTCTCATTCATAAGCGGACCTTGAATAATTATCATAATACTATAAGAAAGGGATTGCAGTGGTGGGAAACTGCCAGAGAAGGGGTGGGGCAGGATTGGCAGTAGTGGGAAACTGCCAAGGGAGGTGGGAGCACACCCCATTAACAAGGGTACCAGCATAGTGAACGTTTGTATACCTAGCCTTCAATTGTAGCCCACATCTTTAAGATAAAAAATTAAAAATAAAATAAAATAAATTTTCAAAAGAGTTTAATAGGGCTGTTGAAAATAGCAGAGAACATGTGGGCAAATAATACTTCTTTTATAGAATAGAGTTTGATAGATTCATCTTTGTTACAACATTCTGGCTTAGAGAAGTTTGTTCACAGTGGGGATGCCCTGTGAACTTTGGTGAAAAGTTGGCAGGGATAGAGGCCTAGAGCTAGAAACATTTATATCTATAAATCAGTCACAAGAAATGAATGACCTGAAAGCAGGTGAGTTCTCAGAAAGTAGGCAGAACTATGTTGTTACTCCAATAGAAAAATGAAGTTACTTACTGTAGAAAACATGAAGTCAGAACTCTGAAGCCTTAAAGCAAATTAGTAAAAATTGATTAATTAAATATTTCCATATAAGTTCTCATATACTTATACAAAAATATCTGAAAATTGTCAGTCATTGTTACCTTTCAGACACAAAAGGCTGAGATCTGCAGATATAGCCCTTCTCAGTTCCTGAGATAACCCAGGCGACCCAGACAGTATTTGGCCCGGCCCCCAACTCCCTGGATCAATCTAACAGTTCCTTTGTGCGTTGTTATGTTTTTGTTATCTGTTTTGTTTTTGCTGACTTTAGTGGTTGTGGTGCTGTATTACTTTTCCACTCTGAGCACAAATTGCCACAAATTTAGCAACTTAAAACATGCTTTGTTATCTCAATTTCAATGGACCAGGATTATAGGCACAACCTAGGTTCAGAATCTCACAAGGTTGAAGTCAAGTTCAGCTGGTGCTGTGTTCCTTTCCGAAGCTTGGGGTTCTCTTCCAGTCATTAGCAAAATCCAGTGATGCCCTGCCATCAGAGGTCTTCATTTCTTGTAGACTGTCAGCTCTGAGGGGCTACTCCTCACATCATTCATAGAGCTCCTCAGTGTGCTTCTATCAACATAGCAGCTCATTTCTTCAAGGCCAGTAGAAAACCCCTTTTCTTCCAGAACAACCCCAATCACTCTCTTAAGGACATTTTCTTGACCAAGAAAGGTTCATGAAGGGTAGTTTCTCTTTTCATTAACGCAGAAGTAACTGATTTGAGACCTTAATTAGATCTGCAATATCTTTTCACCTTTGCCATATTGTGCACCTATTGACAAGAGTTATATCTTATCACATTCACAGATCCCACCCACATTCAAGGGGTGGATAAACAGAAAGTTTATGCTGGGAGTGACAGCAAGAATCTTGAGACTGTTTTACAATTCTGTTTATCAATGAGTAAAGGGTACACAGATATGGTATTATTTAAATAATGTATCTATATCCTGTTACTTTATCATAAAATTACCTGATTCAAGTTTTAATAAAGTTTTACCAATGCTAGTGTTTTCAGTTAGAGTGGCTTAAATAAGTCACCCTTCACAACTTTTCTACTTTCAGTATTCAAAACTGAAGATGACTTTTTAGAGTTTATGTCACTTAAAAAATCCATTAATATTATTATCAGTTTAATTGATCTTTTTCAAAACTTTTCCAAATCTGCCACATTTTCCTTAAAATTAAAAGAAAAAAAGTCATTATCTTACATAGTACATTTGAATTCTGGCTCTGCTTTGTATAAAACTTCACTTTTTTTCTAATTCTCTATATAACATTAACAAGAAATTGGACTTTTGAATTCATTTGACCCAACTCAATTCAATAAACACAATTCATCTTTATAAACATATATTGTATACTTTATTAACTAGTCACTTTGCCAGGATATACAACCGAAAAAGATCATTCTGTTCCCAAATAGATTAAAAATAATGTTCTCATGATATATTAGCATAATTTGTAATTTTTTGTCTAGATATCTTCTAAGGTCTGACACCAAATGTGTGATATCTTTCCTAATGCTTCTCCAATTCTGATTATTTGGCTACCAAGTGGGTATTCAAAAACTCAGTTCAATTCTGCTCACTCACTGGACTTAGTTCAGATCCCATGGCTTAATAACGTAAAGACTGCTCCCCACTTCAGATTCCAGTCACAAGCCCTAAATCTCCTATGCGGTATTTCTCACCAAATAACCAAAAATTGGAGGTCCCCATGACACCCTCCTCTGGTTCATTAAGTTGGTAGAATTTCTCACAGAACTTAAGGAGGCACTTTATTTACACAAGTTTATTATGAAGCACAAAACGGAAGAACAACCAAAGGGAAGAAAGGCACAGGGCAAGGCATGGGGGAGGGACTGGAGCATGTATGCCCTCTGTGGGCACGCCGCTTTTCTAGTACCTCCATGTCTTCACCAACATGGAAGCTCTCCAAGCCCCATCATTTAGGAATTTTAATGGAGATTTCATTACTTAGGCATGATTGATTGAATTATTTGCCATTGGCAGGAGGTTGGAGGTGGAGCTAAAGTTCCAAGCTTTTATTCAAGGCTTGATCTTTCTGGCAACTAGCCCCCATCCTGCAGCTATTAAGACAATCAGGAAGAGTCATCTTATTAGGAAAAAAGCTTCTGTCATCCTTAACATTTGAGAAATGCCACGGGTTTTAGGAGACCAGTGCCAGGACCAGCGGACAAAAACCAAATACCTTCCTCTAATACCACACAAGATAATAACTAATAACTCAGAAATCATCAGTTTATCACATTATAATTTAAATTACTTTTGATAGAAAACACTTGGTTAGTTTAAAGTTAGTTGATATTTGTCTGCCAATTTAAAGAACTTATGATAGTTTCTTGACATTTGCCTCAGCTGAGTTGGCAAGTCACATGTTTTTTTTCTCTTTCTGCAAACTTAAGAGTTTTGACTGAATTTTTTCTCAGCACATTTATAAAACATTAGATGATACTAAAACAGCTCCTAGCACTTATCCTTGAGGTTCTCTGATTAAAAGCTTCCTATTCAGGAAAAATACATATTTATAACTAATTTTGCCTTTTTTATTAAATAGAAATATGTCTCAAGTACTCAGAGAGACAATGTTTTTCTATATAATCTTGTTACATAAATTAAGAAAATAGGTATAAGTTAATATCTACTAGTTTTCTTCTCTTTGATTTTCTTCTCCTATTCAGAGATCATTTAGGAATATATTTCTCCTTTGAAATCTTTGCTTGATTGCTTCACACTGCACCATTTTATAATGGAAATGAGTTTCACTAACTATAGAATAATCTTTACAGATAATTCTGTACCAATTTATATCTATTAATACCAATTTTTAAAAAATTAACTCTCTTCAAAAAAAGCCTTTTTCAATTTATTCATTTTTTGGTATTAGTTTCCTTTTTTACAGCACGTCTTTAATTAATCCCTTCCAAATAATGTTATGCTACTTATAGTACAAGGACTTTTACAACAGCATACTTCCAACTCCTTTGGCCATCACTGGTATTGTCATTTTACTTTTACTTATATCTTAATCCTCAGAACACATTGTTAGTATCTTTGTTCTAAATAGTGCATTTTTTTTACAGCAATTTAAAATTAAGGAAGTGTCTTTCCTATTTACCCTATTGTTACCTTTTCTAGTATTCTTCATTTGTTTATAAAGATCCAGGTTTCTGTTCAGTGTCATACTCTTCTTAAAGAACTTTAACATTTCTTGCAGCACGTGTCTCCCTTTAGGGAGGCTACTGATTTTTCCTGATCTCTGAGAAATGTGAAATGTCCCATGTGTTTCATATCCTTTTGGAGAGGCTTGTCTTTTTTTTGTAACCCAGGTTACTTGGTTGCCTTGCAACTTGGTTGCCTTGCAACTTTAGGTCTCTGATGCATCCAGGAAAAATTATGATTATTATCTGACTGTTTTCACATTGCTAAGTGGGGGCAAGTTTCTTTGAAGCACTCTAGATCCAATGCAGAAGCCCACTCTCACATTAAACCCCTACAGTGATTGTGTGCTGTTTTGTCAATGTAAACTTGGTGAAAAAAACATCTCCTTGTTAGTTCATGAATTGAACCCTACTCCCGGAACTGGATAAAGACTCCTTTCAGTGAATCCTCGTCAACACCAAGATGTTTCCATAAATCCTGTAAGTACTGAATACATGCTTGTTACCAGAGCAAACCAGTTTTTCTCCCTCCCCACTGCATCCTATAATATTTTGAAATCTACATTTACTATGATGGTAGAAGCATTTTTATATTGACAAATCTTCACACCATTTCTTGACCTCATTAAATTAAAATATATTTTAAATAACATGCTTAAATTTATTCATTAAAAATGTAACTTTTAAATATTTGTTACTTTCTAGGCATTGAGGTAGATGTTCATGAGATCTGTGTATGTGCTAATGACAAGCTTTGGATTTAGGAACTTTGATATTTTATAAATTTGAAATGATAACTCTATTCCTTTAGGGAAATGCAAAAAAAAAAAAAAAGGCAAAAATAAAATTATAATCCTAGCTGTTGCCAAGTAGTACTACATGAAGTATCATTATGTTCAGTGCTGAACTCATTATAGATTCTGAATTTATATTTATTGAATATAAAATTCATTTCTGATGCTTGGGAAAGCACAAATTATCTGGATTTTCTTTCTATATACTGTTATTTTAGTTAAAATATATTTGAGAAATAGATAAATTTTAATTCTAAAATACTGTACTTCTATATTAGTATTCTATAGGCTAGAATAAATTAGGTCACATTTTATTAGCAAACATCCATCAAACCTCAGGAGTTTAACACAGTAAAGGTTTATTGCCTGAAATCATTTTGTGAAGTCTATTTCTTTACAGAATGTTTTCAGGGACTAGGCCTAGAAGTGACATACATCTCTTCTGCCCTGACCTCAAAAGCCAGAATTCAAGGCATGTGATCCACGCCTAACCGCAAGAGAGTATGGGAAAGATAGAGAAGCAAAGTGTTATGTGGTGAGCAGCAATAGTTTCTGCCAACATACAAACTCCTAGTTACCAAGTATCTCTTTTCCACATTCAGTGCACCCCTTCTCCAAGGGGTTCAACTCACAATCATTGAATCTAGTTCAAAGTCCAAGAAAGCTTAGGTTAGGAAATGGGTTCACTTGGTTTGGTGATCTATAAACTAAAAAGTCAATGTGTCCTACATTCCCTCTGCACCCACAGATGCACCTAACATAAACTGGTGGGGCAGAAGAGAGAAAAGCATAATAACATTTACCATTAAGAAAATGGAAAGTGGAATGACATACAGGCTGTAATTAATATGTATTAATTAATTATGATGTATTTTAAAAATTGCTGGGGGAGTAGATTATAAGTGTTTTCACTACAAAAAATGATAAACATGTGAAGCATTTTTATGTTAATTAGCTCAATTGAGTCATTACATAATATAATGTATGCATATTTCAAAATATCAGGTTGTACATGATAAATATATACAAATTTTATTTGTCAATAAAAAAATTATTTTTCTATAGAAATGCTGGAATACTTTTGGCCAGGCAATTTGTGAAGTTCCTTGAACCCCTGACCTCAAGTAATCCTCCCACCTCAGCCTCCCACAGTGGTAGGTTTGCAAGCATGAGCCACTGCACCTGACCTTCAGTATGTGAAGTTTTCCTGCTCTCTGTTTCTTCTCTTCCTCCATTATAGAGGAAGCCCCCTGATAAGGCTCATGCTCTGCTCTCCAGAAGGAAATTGTGTGCCTGTATTTCTTTCTGATCCCTGCTGTGCCCTCAGCTACCACCCTCATTGATGACATCTTTTGAGATTGTGCCCTTTTTGGAATTCAAACAGTTCACAAAGAATTAGGTTTAGGTTTCCAATGGTTAGACTTGTTTTTAGTGTGAGCTCTTGGCATCTTTGGAACAAAATGATCTCAATTTCAGTGAGTACCTGATTTGTCTATGTTCTCATAAACCACCTCAAAATTTTTTCTAGGCATGGTTTAGAAATCTGCTTCAGTACTTTTCTTTATCATAGCTTCCTATTCGTGCTTCTATCAACTCCATGGAAGCTACCCTTACGAAATCTAGAAAAAAACGGATGGGAAGATACCACACCCTTAATTAAACTTTTACCTATTTATTTTATTTAACTGAGAAGTTTCCCAGGGCATTTGTCACTCAAAACTTATTTTATTTATTTTTGTCTGTTATTTATAAACATTTGTGATTTCTAACGCTGAAAAGCCAAGCATTTCTAGACTTACTCTATTCCCTTTTATTCTTCTTGTAAATTGGCCAGTTCTTTCCTGAGTTCATGTGTTTTGGGTAATACAGTCATGTGTTGAATAATAACTGTTTGGTCAATGACAGAACGTATATACCACAGTGCTCGCATACATTTATAATGAAACTGAAAAATTCCTACTGCTTAGTGATATCATAACTGTCATAATGTTGTAGTGAAATTATTTTATTTTTTAATAAATTTAGTGTAGCCTACATGTGCAGTGCATATAAAGTCTATAGTAGTGCACAGTAATATCCTAGACTTTCGCATCCACTCACCTCTCACCCAAAGCAAGTTCCAGTCCTGCAAGCTTCATTCGTGGTAGGTATACAGTGCACCATTTTAATCTTTATATCTCATTTTTACTTTACCTTTTCTATGTTCAGATATGTTTAGATACACAAATACCATTGTGTTACATTGCCTACAGTATTCAGGAGCAATAGGCTGTACCATATAGCCCAGGTGTATAGTAAGCTATATCATATAGGTTTGCTTAAGTCTATTCTATGAAGCTCTCATAACAAAGAAATCACCTAATAAAACATTTCTCATAATGTATCTCCATCATGACTGTAATTAGTTAGTATTGTATCTCCATCATGACTGTAATTAGTTAGATACAGTTAGTCACTATAAGACTTTTAAACACCCCATAGAGATGCTAGCTCAATAAGCATGTGATCTGCTTCTCAGAATCTGTAAGAAACATCTTCACCATAATTTTGCCACTGCTTAACACAAATCACGGTCTTTCTGGAGTCCAGTATTGATTTCTCCACTGCCCACAACCTGATCACTATGCTGTCATCTCACATTTTAGGATTTGTTTTGATTTTGCAACATTGCTCCTCTTCAAGGTACACATTACTAAATTAGATATGCTAAGCCATGCTTTAGTTACAATAATGCAAAAATTTGTTTCAACTTAAAAAGTGCATTCTTCTTCATATATCTGCAGCTCTGCCATTTAGAATGTATGGACCCCAACGTGTTAGGGGAACAGAAGGCTGGATAATTTTTTAAGGGCTAGGTCTAGAAAAATGCCTTATGCTATTTCTGGCCACATTACATTGTCCTAACCCATTCAAGTATCCAACCTTATGAAAGCAGAAGAGGAGAACAAAAGGATACTTGGCAAGTACTTGCAGTCTCTGCCAATTATTAAAACATTTTAACATCTTCAAATCAATATGAATCTACTATTTTCCCAAAGCCTTCTTTCATTTCCTGGCACTGTCAAGTAGTGCTGGCTTTCTAATCCATTTATTAATTAATGTTTTTATTCAACAAATATTTATTAAGCACAAATGCTTAGAACTGTGGAAACATTTAGAAAACAAAGATAAGACAGACTGGAGGCAAACATAATCAGAAGGCAATGTAATATGTATATTTTTTTATGCAAACATTACAGGAATACAAGGAGAGACAGTGTTTAACTTTGACTTGAGGAGTCAGAGAAGTTTAGATTTTAATTCCCAGAGTCAAAAGAAGTGACACATGAATCTTGTCTTAAATAAGAAATAAATGTTTGCTGGATAGAGAAGGGATAAAGGTCTTGTAGACTGAAAATAATTGCGGCATAGACAGATTTAAAAGTAATACATCAGATTAAATTTTATTTACTCCTGAGTGGATCAAGTTTTTGACTGTGAAGTTATAAATTACATACACTTAATAGCTACTCTATACATATAATAATTATTGTATGAACCTTAAATGAATTTTTCTAGTAATCTTGATTAGAGAGCTAGAAATACTTGTGTAGTTTTAAAAGATCAGTAGTTAGTAGAGAGCTAGTATTTAAAGTTACATGCTTAGAATCAATTTAGATTTTTTCTCTTTGTTAAATAGCTGATAATATAAAATGGAGCAACACTAGTTACTTTATGTAAAGGGAGAGAGAAGTAGAGGTGAACTTTTGGGATTTATTTGTTTATTTATTTATTTATTTATTATTATTTTGATGATGCCCTTGGTGACACTTTTATGTTTGTGTTAGTGTGGATGGAAACACAATTATATTTCATCTTAGCTTTGCCTACTGCTTTTGTGTCCTGTTGTAATTTCTAGCTTTGGCTGGAAAATGTATTTGCTACTGGAAAGGTATTTGCTTTGAGAAATTAAACATGTTACTAACCAAAAGTCAAAACTTAAGTTTTTTAAAGATCATATTATTTCAGAGATAATGACTCTAATTTATTTTTCATTTGTTTTTATTCATAATGTAATTCCTTTCTCCCAATGCAGAAGATCTTTACCACTATAAATACAAATAATTATTCCCATGAAAGTTTTTTTAATTTATTAGACTTAGGTAGCCATTTGAATGCTAACTTTTCTTTATGAAGAAGTTATTAAGATTTTAATTGGGATAGACATTGTAATTTGTAAGTAAAATTTAAGCAAGGCTTATGATCCAGTATGTTAAACTGGATTTTACAGAGTACATCTATTTCTATTATTATTGCCATTTGAAAGAACTTTAACTTTAACCTTAACTTTTTTTCTACTACAAGTTCCTCTCAAAGCAATGTTTTACTTATAGCCCCTCATTATGCAAGGATACTTACTGAAGTAAGTGTTTCTTAGACACCCACCAAAGGCTTTAATCAACTATCATTGATAGGCTGAACCATGGAAAGATAAGTTGGAAAGTTGTATGTCATTTGTGTAAGGTGTGTAAGTTATATATAGAAGGGTTAATGTATCATATTTAAAACTTTTGTATTTCTCTATTAAGTGACAGGCCATTAATTTCTAAATCTTTGAAACTATTTAAACCAATATTTTCTTATTTTTTTTTCTTTTTAGGGGGAAGGAAAAGGGGGGAGAGGAGACAGAGAGGGAAAGAGGAAGAGGCTGGAGGGGTCTTGAGAGGAGACAGAGAGAGGGGGAGGGAGAGCTTAACCAATGTTTTCTATGCTTTGCATCATTTGAACATGTTAATACTCGGAGATATTTCTGCATTTTAATAAATCAAAGCAAAATATGTGGAACATTTATAACCCACTGAAATGTGTAACACAAATTTATTTCTTAAAATTATAAAGGATAAATTAATACTGGGAAATCCATTATTTTAGTTCATCAAATTAATAGGTCAGAGAGTACGTAAGTAGCCAAAAACTAACCTGAATTTTTTAAAAAAGCATTGGTAATTTAAATCCAAATGTTAAAAAATACTAAGGTATATTTTAGAGAGAATATGAATGTCATGTAAGTGGAAACTGGAGAATCTGAGAAATGTGAAACCCAACAGTATAGATAAGTAACTATATTAGGTAGAATTGTTTTTAATCTCTCAAATTCAGAAATGTCAATGAAGTTGTGAGAATATTCATATATTTTATTGGTAATAATCTTATATTTCTGTATTATTTATAATATGCTGCTAGATTAATTTTTTGTTTATTTGTTGCATCTGATATCCCCAGCATTAACATCTTCCAAAAGATATCTACTTTCTCATTCATTAGCTGTAACGATTAAGTTAACTATGTGGAAAATTTAGATCAGAGTGAGTGCATGTTATTACCAGTGAGCACTCAAAATATAGTTATTGAGTATGTGACCCATAAAGTAATTTTCTAAATTGAATTATGTGGTTATCTGGTTATAATTGTTTCTATTACTTTATTCTTGAAGTATCTTTGTGTACAATATCATGCTTAATACTATGAGATCCAGACATATTTCCCAGGTAAATTTGGTTTATAAGCCATGCCAGGGCAAAAAGTAGGAATTAACCTAGTAGATTTTTAGTTTTAGGTGTGCAAAGTCAATAAGAGGATCAAAGTGTGCCATTTTTAAGGAGGTGAAATATAGTTCCAGGAGGTTTAAGCAGAGTGCAGAGGAATTAGGTCTGTGCAAATGAACAGTAGACACATGCTACTGTAGAGGTCAGTGTTAGTTTTGAGCATCCTTATACTACCCTTCTGTAGATTTTACAGAGCTTGTCATAGTTATTTTTGATATGTTCCAGTTTCAATTTATTGCACCACTGAATAATTTTTCACTCAAAATCTCCGGTTCAAATCTTAAGGTACCAATTGGAAATAGCGAAGCCATAATGCTCTATTATCACAAGAGCACAGATCAGTTTGTTGTGCTGGACAATATGCCACAAAAATAAGTAAAGTAATTATATTTTTATTAGAAGTGAGTATCCAGGAAAGAGAAAAACAGTGTCAAAAAATTTTTAGTAGTGGCCAGATGCAGTGGCTCAAGCACGTGATCTCAGCACTTTGGGAGGCCAAGGCGAGAGGATTGCCTGGGCCCAGGGATTCGAGGCCAGCCTGGGCAACTTGGTGAGATCTTATCTCTACAATTTAAAAAAATTGAAAAGAATTAGCCAGGCGTTGTAACGCTTGCCTGTAGTTCCAGCTACTTGGAAGGCAGAGGCAGAAGGATTGTCTGAGCCCAGCAGGTTGACTCTGGGATGGCCATGAGTGTGCCACTGCACTCTATCCTGGGTGACGAATTGAGACTCTGACTCAAAAAAAAAAAGTTTTTAGTACCATGAAGAAAAGTTGAAGGTGCACCATAAGATAAAAGTTTTGGTTTTATTTATTTAGGTCATAGTAAAGCTTGCTATTCATAATGATTCTTGGATTGAATGAAATTATCTCTATACCCTAGTGGGCCATGTCCTCTAGGTTGGAAATCACTGTGTAGTTGGACAATACTATGGAGGATAAAAGCAGAAATTCAGGTTGAGTGAACATCTATATGGCTAAGAATTAAAATAAGTACCCAGAATGTCTGAGGAAAAATAGCTAAGACAAGCTCTATGAAATCTATAGAAGGGTAGTATAAGGATGCTCAAATGTAACACTGATCTCTGCAGGAATGGCTCTCTAGTCATTTGCACAGACCTAATTCCTCTGCATTCTGCTTCAACCTCCTGGAACTACTCTCACTTCCTTAAAAATTGCACACTTTGGTCCTCTTGATGGTTTTGCACATGCTGCTGTCTGGTTTCACGTGCTGCCATTGATCCCTGCTGATGTGTCTCCCTCATCACAGCCTGAACACCCATCGTTGCCATTACAGCACTTATCTCTACACCTCAGTCGATCATAATTTCCACATGGATTGAGATCAACTCTGTTTTCTCTTCCCTTCAGCTGTTACTCCACATGCCCTAGCTACTAATACTGTGCTGGGAAGCGCTGGATGCTTTCTTTTTGTTTGTTTGTGTTTGAGTTGGAGTCTCACTCTTGTCGCCCAGGCTGGAGTGCAGTGGCACACTCCTGGCCACCACAGCCTCGACCTGCTGGACCTGCTGGGCCTAGGCGATTCTTCTGCCTCAGCCTTCCAAGTAGCTGGAACTACAGATACACGCCACCATGCCCGGCTAGTTTTTGTGATTTATTGCAGAGATGAAGTCTCACCAAGTTGCCCAGGCTGGTCTCAAACCCCTGGGCTCAGGCACTTCTCTTGTCTCAGCCTTCCAAAGTGCTGCGATTACAGATTTGAGCCACCGTGCTCGGTCTAGATGTTTTCAAAAGGTTGTTAAATGAATAAAAGTTCACCCATTTTGCTGTTGTGCTTAAGTTGTGCTTCTTGAGGTTAATTACTGCCTATTTCGAGAATTTAATTCTACATTATCATTATTCATTTTAGATTTCTTTCAGAAATATTAAGATCAATATTTATATAAAGATAAAAAAATTCCTGATTAAATTTTTATTAATTTTGAATGAAATGCTGCATTAATTAATGTTTAAATAATGTGTAAAGCACAAAATAATACAAGATTTGATCTAAGAGCCCTTAACTATATATTCAAATATTGAAAAATACTAGGATAACAGAATACTAAATTTATGACTTTATTCCTTTTTAATATGCATTATTATTATAATCAATTTATAAGAGTGAACTAAAGTCTATAGAAAAATGTTCTGTGTATAGTTTCTCAATAACCAATGCTTATTATCATGCTAAATCTGCTTTAAAAAATCGATAATGATTTTTTATTTCATGTTGCTGTCATGGTTTTCAAACTAAACACAAATTAACTGTAATAACCGTTAATTATTTTGTCCCTAAGAAAGGATATTGGAATGTAAAAAGAAATTATTTAGAGTTACAAATATAAATAATATGCTTTTAAGACAATGATGACTGTTTTCTCATATAAAATGTACATATTCCATTGAAATTATTCAAGAAATACATTAAAAAATGAGCTGTAGAAAGGTGGAACTACACATGTAAGAATCTATTATAACATCTATTATAAATCTGTCATAACAATAGACATTATACTTTGTCTAAAGTGCCATGGCACTGGGGATCTTTTTCAATTATTTAAGGAAAAAAAAAGGTAACATGTACATTAGCTTAATTTGTAGTCTAGGGAGACTTGGATTATAACTCCAACCATGTTTCTTTCAACTTCCATTGCTTGATGTAAGACACTAATTGGTCTACAATCAGCCAGACATAGATATTAATGTCTGTACTTAATATTTCTGAGAGTTCTGGGCATCATTTTTGGAAAGGAGTTAGTAAATCAAATTTTAATCAGTATCGTTGAGTACTTATCATGATAAATGTTATGGTAGGGACAGTTATGGGTGAAGGAAAGACAGGTTTATAAGACATAGTTGCTGACTTAAAGAAGCTTGTTATGTAGTTATGCAGACTACAACACACCCATATTTACACATACACATAAAAAGCTAAATGTCAGTGAACTTGGCCAGATCATTCATGGTTAGTCTGAGCAGAATGAGTAATGAGAATTAGAACATTCAACAAGCAGCTAAAGATAAAAGTAAGTGTGTAGAGGCAGTTCCTCACTGAGGCACACCTGAATCTTATGTTCAGTTTATCTGGAAGGGAGAGTCAAATGAGGATTCTGCCAGACTAGAAAATCATAAAGCAGTCTCTCACAATCTTTATATTCTTGAATAATGTCAACTCATATTTCTATCTGCTACCATAAAAGACAGTTCTTTGCTGAGAGTCAGTTACATAACTAGTGTGAAATCTTGGAGGAATGACTTGGATCTATTACAGGGAAAAAGGAAACTGGAGGATGTTAAATATAGGGTATCATGTAAAGTGCTATGTTCAGGGAGCAAGCTAGTGCTGAGATAGATTAGGTCTCTGGGCCTTATATAATGCCTCATTGCAGTGAACATTCGTTGTATGATTCTGGGGACAGGAGATGTGTGATATACATTTTTTAAAAGATCACTCTGGTATTTTTACAGAGAGTGCACTACAGGGAAGTCAGTTAGGGGGCCGGGACTAGGGTGACAGTGAAGGACATGGGTCAAAGTAGTAGGATTTGCAAATGTTCTGAAGCTGGAATCTGAAAGTCTTGCTAATAGATTGGATATCAGTGGAGAGGAAGAGAAAAATGAATAATATAACTGTTTTGTGCCTGGTCAACTGTGTGAATGATAGTTTCATTCTCTGAAATGATCTCCAGTGAGGGAGAGGGATAGAAAGAGGTTACAATGTTTTATATAAACTTTTAAGGTAACATTTTGCATTTTACTTTGCCAAAACAATACACTCAGTTTGGCCAAAATTATTGAGTTTAATGAGTCAGATCAACTTGCGTCTTTCTAAAATAATTTGACTACTCATCTGTTATTTTTCTTTTCGCTGGAGGTTATTGCTACTGGTGGGTTTGACAAAAAAAAAAAAATTGCAGACATTTTTTGCCAACTGTGAGAAGGAAAAAATCGACATACAAACAATTTAGTGTATTGAGTTATTTTCTATAGCTGAAAGATATTTTTATTTTTTTATAATGTGAATTTACATTTGCTCCTTATCTACCAGTATATGAGATGGGATACTTTTAAGAGGAAATCATAAAAAATTACTTTTAATTTGTGTGAACCACTTTCTTAAAGTTACCACATAAGTCATCTGGTATTGATCTTAAATTTGTAGTAAGAAAAAACATTAAGCCATAAATACCAAATCAATTGAAAAAGGTCACACAGGTATTTAGTCAGATAGTCAGGACTAGACCTTGATCTTAGGAGATTTTGGTGGAGTTTTGACATTGTTGTCTAGTTTTTTGGATGTATCATGATATATAGAAAATCATAATTATTGCTTACTAAATTTCAAACATACGATAGCTATAACTATATCAAGTATAACAAATCAATATCAAGTAGGAAAATTATTCAATGTATTGGTATGGGCTCAAATAAAGGCTTCCAGAATATAATTGAAATGCTGCTTTTGTCCTGCCTTGAGTATTTTTCATAATGTAAATGTCTTGAGAAGACTTAGCAAAATTCATCTGATACTCAACTAGCCTTTTGTAAATAATAATAATTGTACTATTTATAATAATAGTTTATGGTATATGTACTAAGCATTTTTATAGACATGGTCTTGTTGCATCCTCACAGCAATCTTCTGAATCTAGTATTATTATTACTCCTTTTTGAAAGATGCATAAACTTAGGTTGAGAAGCAAGTCAATGTGGTAAACAGCAAATCAGACTGACACCAACCCCATGCGGCTATCTATTTTCCTCTGCCACTTTAGTAGTTAGTAACCATATAAATATATCACAATCATGTGGCTAACTCTTACAGAAAGTGAAACTTAAGATAATTAAGACAGAAAGGCATTAGGTAAGAAACAAAATGCTTAGACAAAAATTAATTGTAAAAAGTGCTATATGATATAAGAAGTATTTTAAGCTTTTTACACATGAATTTAAGGTATTATCATTTTTATATATTCTACTGAAAACTTTAGCAGTCTGATTACCTGTCACATTATACTTTATATGTGATGAAATATGCATTATGAAATGTATAAAACACAAACTTAATTCATGGCTCAAAGAATAGATATAATCCTCTTTATCGAACATAGCTTTGATAGAGCTTTCCTGGGTTAAGCGTCTGATTATAATAATGTATTTTGAAACATGAAACAAACTCTCTACATTGGTTTGATATGTTAGCTTTTTTTTAAACCAAAACAAAATTTTAGCAATTTTTTTCTTCTTCCAAATGTTCATGTTAAAATTTTAGTGTTTTAGGCCAAAGAAAATTTATAATTATATGAAAAGCCTTAACATATATTTTTGCAGCTCATATTTGCCCAAGTATCTTTCTTTATGAATACAATACCATTTAAAAATGTACCAACACATTTTAAAGGCCATATTTGTAAAACCCTGAAACAAAAATCAGTTCTTCTAAAATGTCCTAGTCTTCTTCATCCTTTACAAATTTTATTTCAGCATGTTACTTTTAGACTAAAAATCTGCAGTGGTTGCTCATTGTCCTCAAACTAAGTACCCTTACAATAGCTATCAATGATCAGATGTTTGCTATGTACTGGATTTTTTGGTGCATTCCCTCTAACCCTTCCAACCACTCTGCTACAAATAGAGATGGGAGAACTAAGGTGTAGGGAGTTGACATTGAAATCTTGTCCACCTGATTTCAAAACTTTGTATTCTTTCCACTAGAAAATGATGGTTCCCAGTAATGGAAGCTTCCATTTAGTAAGTGCCTACTATGTTCCAGACGCTATACTGGGGAATATGTATTCACCTCCCAGCTCTACCACTTCCAACTCATGTGTTCTTGGGACCATTATTTAAACTATCTTTGCCTCAGTTTCCTCATCTATAAAGTATTATAAATAAGAATAATAAGAGTACCTTATAGGGTTAGTGGGAGGATAACACAAATACTCTGTATAAAGAGCTTAATACAGAGCTAATAGTTGTATGAATAAACAAATATTGGTTATTATTATTTTTATTACAAAATACTATGGATATACAAAAACCTATCATGATTGTTTTCAGTTTTGTGGCTATTACATATAAAGCTTCCATGAATATTTGTTTACAAGTTTTTGCCCAAATATATATTTGCATTTATCTGAAATAAACACTAAGGGATGCAATTGCTGGGTCATATAGCAGTTGCATATTTAGTTTAGTTTTTTTTTTTATTATGGATATGTGGGGAACAAGTCAGGATTACCTACACAAGCAGGCTTCCTGCAGGTGACGTTTGGACCTCCAACTGGTCCTCAATTTCCCTGACTTATAACCAGGTACCCTTTGTGATGCTACAGGCTCCCTCCCTTTTTTTCTCCCTCCTTCCCCTGGCAGTGTCCATCAACTACTGATCCCTCCCTTGTGCTAATGTGATTAATGTTCAGGTCCTTCTTATGAGTGAGAACATTCGGTATTCAGTTCTTTGTTTCTGTGAAAGATCACTAAGTATGATGGTCTCTAACTCTATCCAATTTGCTGTGAATTCCATGATTTTGTTCTTCCTAATGACCATGAAACCTCCAATGGCCCTTATGTGAGAAGTTTTAAATCTCTCCATGTTCTGAAAATCACCATGCTAGGACTTATACCTATGAGTGGTATTGCTAGAACATAGGACATATGTATCTTCAACTTTACTAGATTTGGGCCAAATAGGTTTCCAAAATAAATGTGACAATTTATATGGTGAGTATGTTACTGTGTCTTCACCATCACTTGTCATTTTCAAAATCTCAAAATGTTTGCAAATTAATTAGTATTTAATGACGTTTGGTTATGGTTTTATTTTACATCACTTTAATTACTAATTACTAATGAATTCAATACATTCATTAAGAAAGTGGTTAGTCTACTATACTTGCCTCTATGCATTATTTTTCTCTAAAATTTAGGCTCGATAAATTTGAACTATTTTCTGCATTTAGTGTTTCAAAACCTGAACATTCAAGTGTGTGTTCATTTTCTATTGCAATTAGTCACTTGGTTTTGAGTTGCTGTGAGAACTGATTTTCACCAAAATAATTGTTATTGTGAACTTTCCTGCTTAGGGGACTTCTTATTTGAACAACTTGGCATATTTTCCCTTCAACAGCCCTCACCGTGTGGCAATTTCCATTATAGCTATCCTAACATTTAATTAATTCTCTTGCTTTGGGCTCAGTGACCGTCAGAGACATTTAGACAGTTTTCTACAAAAAAGTTTAAAGTTGATATTGTGAGTTTCCTTGCAATTGATAGTGCACAATTAAGTAACTCTTCTTGGTTAATACTCAAAATGATATGTCCAAATCAACAGACTCATTAATGATTAATAAATATACACATATTTTATAATAATTTTTAAAACTTTTATTAATTTGTTAGAACATTAGTTTTCACTCTAGAATTTTGTTTTGTGAAAATCTCAAAGTGAAAAAATCTTAAGCATATTTAAAAGTGTTTCTTTTCAATGACAGAGATCATTATGAGGTTGACATGCAGAATGCACTTTCTATTTGTTAATGAGATATATTTACACTATATAGCTTCCTATGAGATGTTTTGAATTAATTTGTATTACTTCATCTAAAATTATAATATTATGAAAATAAAATCAATATGACTTAAAAGTCTGAAGGGCAGTGAAGTCACTTTTCGCAGCCTCGGCTTATTCAGAAATTGATTAACAACCAAGTGGTTCCTTTGAGTTGGCTTATTTACAAGAACTAAATGTATGTCTTAGTTTTGCAAGTTGAGATTTTGAAGCATTATGATGACCATAATTAAATATATTACATTATTTATCAAATATTATACACAGCACAGTTTACCCTTTCCTTTTAGAACGTTGGTCGGCATCTCTTTTGGTAATCATCAGGATTTTGTTGACTATTTCTCTAAAGGATTTTCTAATATTCTTCCCACAGTAAAGGAAAGGCCATTTTTCTGACATGTGTTCTCTGAAATCCCTTAGCGTAATCAAAAATTTCAAGAAAACAACAAAGATCCTGCTTCACAAAGCAATACCAGACATGGAATTCCCAGCAGAGGAATAAATTTTATGCTGAGCCAAAAGTGTTCCTCTTCTCCTCTTTCCTTTCTCTACATGTTATGCAACATGAGTCAAATGGTGAAGATTAGGAATAAAAGAAAGCCAATTAGGAAGGAAGTGAGATACCATTTACAATCAAAAAAGAATTTATTATTATCACCAAAAAAATGAGAAGGCAATTACCAAGGAAGGCAATTACAGAAACTAACTGAAGGCTGGAATAAGAAAATCTTTGTAGTCTTGTTCTTGATTTCCTATGGGGGTAAAATATAGTCTCATGGGACCAGAGGATCAGAGAGACACAAAAATTCTTTGTCACAATCCTGCATGTATTGTGACTTTTGTCTTTGGTGCAACTTTATGTCATAGTTTATTTATCTATTGGGCATTTAGAGATCTATAACAAAATAAATAAAAACAATAGCTAATTCTTTAGAAGTAAAAAAAATTCTTAGTGATAATTGTGTGCTACATGGAAACAAATAGCATTATCTTATCAAATAAGCTACATAAAAATTGTAAAGACTATTTGTAATAATACCTGTGCTCCAGAAAGTTTACTGCTGATTGATGGAAGGAATACAAAGTACTGTAATACAAAGTACTCCGAAGGAGCAAATTTACTTGAGGTGATAAATATTTATAAACAAAATGAATATTATGCAATATAGGGATAAAACAAATTAGCAATAAAGAAAAGGCAAATCATATAGTTGATACTGAGTGTATTCATTCATTCAGCAGCTATTTGCTGAGTCTCAACAAAACTAGAATTAACTTGATTTTAAAGGTTAAAAGATTATTGTGAGTTTTAGAATTCTCTTTGAGTAGGAGGATTGCCTTTTGCTGAGTTTTTATTGGTGTGTATGTTTGAAGAGTATGTGGGGGAGCATTATTTCCTAAGTGGATGTAAATACATTTGCTGAGTAAATGGTATAAAAAAATAGCAAAGTCACTGAGTTTTCAAGATATAGTGGTAAATGCCTTTGACTATAATGCCGGATACAAATAGCTTTGAGTTTAAATTATACAGAAATGAAAATGTAGACTAAGCTCAGTGGCTCAACCTGTAATCACTTTGGGAGGCCGAGGCGAGTAGATTGCCTTAGTCTGCAGGTTTGAGACCAGCCCTGGCAACTTGGCGAGACCTTGTCTCTACAATAAATCAAAAATTATCCAGGTGTAGTAGCTCTGTGCCTGCAGTTCCGGCTACTTGGAAGGCTGAGGTGGAAGGATCGCTGGAGTTCAGCAAGTTGATGCTGGGGTGGCTGTGAGCATGCCACTACACTCCAGCCTGGGCATCAGAGTGAGACTTCAACTCAAAAAAAAAAAAGAAATGAAAATGTAGAAAAAGACAGATTTTAATCACAAGCCAGGATATTTGCAATTGGTGCTCTAAGGGAAGAAACGATTTACTCTTAAGCAAGTAAATGACACAGTGAACAACTGTACATCACTTAGGACTTCTTTGACAATAAGTATGAGAGAACCCAACTAAAACTGACCGAAGAAAGAAGGAGTTTGTACAGGCACATGGTCACTGAAAAGTTAAACAAAATTTCCTGGAGAATAGATGATTAAATCAGGAATTTGTTTTTCTCCTTCTCTTGAATCTGTTTTTATTCTTAGCCTCCCTGACACTTTTCTTCAGTTTTAGGCTTACATTCTCATAAGATTAAGTCCAGTAGAAAAGAGAGGAAACCTGTTTACTTTTGAATAAAGTTACTGTATTCTATGCTTGAAACATCTAGGATCACGAGCTCATCTCTGAGCCAATCACTGTGGCTAAGTGAGAGAATGATATAGATTTACCAGGAGCATATTGCAATGTCATCCTTTGAACCATATCGCCTGTAAATAAAAGAATTCTACAATTTAGTATTATGACTGAATGGGCATAGAGCCTATGTCACCTACATCCACATAGAATAAGAATTGAGGAAGTTTTATTTCCCAGAGTACCTTATTAAACTAGATACCAGGGTGGGAGGGGAATGCAATGTGGATTTTTTTTTTTTACTAAAATTAACCCACATGTTTATTCCAGGGTATAATAGCCCTATATTGAATGGATTAGAAGAAAGAAAGCCTGAAGACAGAATAACCAACTACTATTGCTATACATTGTATGGATTCGAGTTATATATAGGAATTGGAATGGAAAGGGTGATGTAATTGTGCAAAACTTTTCAAGGATAACTTGGTAGAAACTAGTGATTGTCTATTACTTATTCTAATAGTAGATGTTTTCATAGTTACACATGACCCAGAGGTTCCCAAATTTCTCAATTGCTTTTGCATGACACCTCTTCACCAAAATAAATACCTGAGATTCATTTAATAAGTATTTAGGTCTGACAGATAATGAGGTTGGGTTTCAGTCAAAAAATGTGGAACATTCCATGAGGTCCCCATCTGGGGACGCTGACTTAGCCAATAACACACAAAATGTGTTATTACTTTATAAGAGTGATCAGGAAATAAAAAAGTCAATAACATAAGGACTTCACAGCCACTAGTTCAGTAAAATAGTGTATAAGTGACAATCATACTCACTCATGCAGACCTTGGGTAGGTGATTAGTGTTTGCCATTTTGCTCAAACTTTTCCTAGTTCGAGTCCTCGATAATAGAGTCTGATTAGAAAAAAATGATAAATTGAATTCACATGTCAGGAATTTATAGTTTAAGAAGAAATTGACTTTCATTCTGTATATTCAGTCTGGACCACTTTGTCCGCTTTGCAAAGTGTGACTTGTTTTGGGACATGTTTAGTGATTTTTATGTTATTTATAACTTACTGTGAATGATCAGAGAACAGTTTTGTTTGGGAAGGAAGAGACAAAGAATAGGAGGATGAGGCCTCATTATAATAGGCATCAGCTGGTGAGAGAAAGAAGCAAAGGGACTGATACACAGAAGTGGAAAAAGAATCACCTATGATAAACTCGAGTCATTTCTCAGTTTTCCAAGAATTAACCCTGATTATGTATGGTTGGATAAGGCAACAAAAGAACCAACTAAGTATCAGGAAGATAGGCATATGGAATGGCACATAGAGAACAAATTGAGCTAACAAGAATTTTGGAATACTAAACTCTGTTAGTGATTCATTCTGATTATTTAGACACATGGGTGAAATAAACCTCATCAGTCTATGTATGCTTTAATTTGACTCAAAGACTGTTACATAGAGGAGGAAACATATGTCATCAACAACAATAAAAGTAGACAATTCAGAAATCATCCCAGTATGAAATTCAATGGTCAAGTGTTCCAGATGATTTTTGGTTTCTGATTCACTCTTCCAGAGGGTTCTTTAGACTTTCTGGAATGTGCAACAGAAAACTGAATGCTAGGAATACTATTTAATCTAGATCTTCTCTCCTCTAGATCTATAGGAACTAGTCCTTCCAGAAGAAATAATTTCATGGTTGGCAACCATGGTTGCCAATCCTTTAGAATCTGTGCCATGTCTAATTGTACAGGAGAGTTCAAATCATACCCCAGCTTCCATAAACCCATGTGATGTACAAACCCCTTGTAGGGTAATATAAGTATCAACATACATGTACACATAATCTCATTTTAAATGCCTGGAATTTAACATATTTCATATTTAGTGTAAGTAAAATAGTTTATAATAACATAAAGACTTTTAAAGTTATTTTTTCATTTTTTAATTGCTTTGAACACAGGAAACTTTAATTTTTCATGGTGGGTTCTTTATGGTTTCATTATTTGAACTTTGCATTTGACTCATTATAACAAATTTATGTGTAAGCTAGTATTTTTAAGATATATCTCAGCATGCATCTTTTTTCAATCATTTATTTCAGAAATTTTATTCATCACTTGCTATATGCCTTGCATAGTGCATATGGTTTTTAATTAGGCCGTATGTTACAATACCCTGGGGACTTAATCAAGCCTAACTTTTAATCAAGTCTCACTCCAGGCAGAACAGGGTTTTAAACTGGGTAATAAGTATTTTTTTTAATTCCCAGGTAATTCTAATTTGCATTCAAGTTTGAGAATCACTCCTTGAATCTGAAGACTGCTTTTAAAAGTTAAATGTATTCTTTGGAATTAGTGGCTATTTATGACCTCAAGAAAAGGGGGATGATATAGTTATGGTGTCTGTTCTGTTTCAGCCCAAATCCTCGACAATTAAAAGTATTACTAAAATCATGCAACTGTGACAGAGAAATGCAAATGTATTTCCCCCAAATTAAAGCACAGGCATCATAGTATTCCAAAATGAACACGAACATTCTCATGATTGTAGAACTGATATTCCTTTTATCCCTTTGCAGCTGCCTGCTAGCCTAATTCACAATGTTTAGTCACTGGATAAGAGAGATGGTTTCAAGCATTTTCCACAGATGCTAATGATTGATATAAAAAAAGACACTCTTGCTTAAAAACTGTTGCTAGGAAACACAATTTGAAGATGAACTCCCCTAGAAAGCTGTCTTCCATCTTGTAGTAAGAAAATGTGGTGGTAGCATGGCCTGATTAAAAAACAAAACAAAGCTATTAATTCAGTATCCAGAGGGAATTAGTTATAGGCTCACTTAAATGGTTTTATTTGGAAATAGTTTTAATTTATTTAAGTGCTCTAGAACTTCCAGAAATTATTTTTTCTTTGTGTAAGGATAAAATTGTAAGCATATAATAATATTTTGTCAATAATCACTTTTAAGAGAAATGCACACAAACACAATGAACTCATCTTAATTTTTGCTTAATAATAATTTTCTGACTATTAAAATAATATATTTCTTGTTATAGAAAATTTTGGAAAAGCTAAATATGAAAATATATAGAAAATATAAAGAAAATAATAAAGATTCCCCCATAATGCCATCATATAGAAAAAAACATGTTTTGGTGTGATTTCATTGTGTTCTATGTCTTCTAAGTATTGAGGACATGTTAGATAATAGTTTTTTAGGTTATTTTTCTTTAAGTATGTTCTGAGAGTCACTGCCTTTTAGCAGGTAAATTAGTTTAATCCACTTATATTTAATATTTCTTATGTAACTTGATATTTTTATAAAATCTTATTTTATTCTGTTTTATTTTTACTGGCCATACTTTTTCCTTTCCTTTTTTCCTTCTGTCTTTTGGTTGATTTTTTGTATACTTTGTATTTTTTATGTCATAACATATCTAGTCCTGCTATTCTATGTAGTATAGTTATGTTTTTTCTGATTATGATTATTATAAAGCATTTGTAAATATAATTTTAATTACTTATATTCTACTAATATTAGCACTAATAATTAGTATATTACTGCTCATTTTAATCTAATATTATGTCATATTGCTCTATTAAAATGTAAATAAATCAAATTATTTCATTAGAATCACTATATCAAAATACTTGAATTCTTTTAATATCCTTGATGCATATTACTAAATTATTTATCAGGAGTTGTTTCACTACTAGTTCTTGCAGCCATATACAAAATATCAATCATTGCATTTATATAAACATTGAGTACTGTTAAGTTTAATGCTGCATATTTTTAAAAGTTGCATTTTTAATTCATTTTTAGTCATTTATATTTATTTATTCATGTAAGTCTCTAATTATGTCTTTTATTCATTTATCTATTATCATTGTAATAGTCTTTTATATCTTTAGCTGTGTGTTCTTTATAGCTATGTCTGTACTGTTTTTGAAGCTTTTCCATAATTTGTATTGTACCTTTAAAATTCATTCATAATTTTTATATATGCAATTTTAAATTTCTTCTTTGTATTTTTTCTATTCAAGAATTTCATATATTTATTTCTTTTTTAAAATTAGTTTTATTTTAAGTTGGTTTGATTTTTATTGTTCAACCTTTAATTCATCTGAATTTGTGTTGATGTTTGAAGTGAAATTAGAATATTTATTGATTCTTTCCAGCTAGCTATCTCATTGCTGCAGTGCCCTTTATTAAATTATATATCATATCTTTGCCTGTTAACATTTTCACAAATGAAGAATGTAAGCAGTAGAAAGGTAAGCCGGGATTTAGATCTCAGTTCCACCACTTACTAGCACTACAATCACCACAATCTTGGGCAATTTGCTTAAACCGCATGCCTCAGTTGTGTTGTCTCTAAAATGAACACAAGAATGAGTGAGATAATATATGTAAGGTGTCTGATGTGTAGTAAATGCTTAGGAAATATTAGATCTTTTTTTTTTTTTTGAGTTTGAGTTTGAGTTTGAGACACTTCCTCTCCCAGGCTGGAGTGCAGTGACATGCTTATGGCCACCCCAGCGACAACCTGCTGGGCTCCAGTGATTCTTCAGCCTCAGCCTGCCAAATAGCTGGACTACAGGCACATGCTAACATGCCCGAATAATTTTTTATTTATGGTAGAGTCGATGTCTCGCCAAGTTGCCCGGGCTGGTCTCGAACCCACGGGCTCAGGCAATTCACTCACTTTAGTCTCCCAAAGTGCTGGGATTACAGACTGAGCCACCAATCCCGGCCGAAATATTAGATCTTATCGAATCTGTTATTCTTCAAAGAACTTCACACTTTTATTTTTGGAAAATTTTTTATTTAGTGAGATTATACTTGTCTTGAGAAACAATTTGGTAGGGTATTCAAACACATGAACTGCTCTAGAACTGGACTGCTGAGTTGTGAATCCCAACATCACAACAAATTGACGTGTGACTTTGGATAAATTACTTAACATCTTTGTGTTTTAATGTTTCTGTAAAATTGCTGTAGTTGTAGCACTTATCTCACATATTTATTGTGAGAAACAAATGAGGATTAAATATATTTTAAAGTGACTAGTGGTAAGTGATAGCTAAGCATTAGCTATAATTTGTTCCAAAGTATCCTTAATGTCTTTTCCCACCCACTTTTCTCTTCTAACGAATTTGAGAATCTGTCAAGTTTTGAGAAATTCATTTGTACCTTATTTTATTTCTTTTGTATAGTCATATACACATTATATATGTGTGTGTGTGTGTGTGTGTGTGTGTGTGTGTGTGTGTATTCTTTTCTTCAATAGCATTAGTGGTACAAGTGTTTTTTGGTAACATGGAGGAATTATATCTCTGGGCTTTTAGTGTGCCTGAAGATACATTGTACCCAATAGATAGTATTTCATTCCTCACTACCTCCCTCCCTCCCAACATCTGGTTTCTGATGTCTGTTACACCACTCCATATGCCCTGTTGTATCCACAGCTTAGCAACCACTTATAAATAAGAACTTGCAGTATTTGATTTTCCATTACTTCATGAAGTTACTTCACATAGGATCACGGCCTTCAGTTCCACCCAAGTTGGTGCACCATTTTTGCTTTAATTAAACGCATCATTTTGGAAAACCTTAATAATATTAAGTCTTATCATTAAGAAAATGGTATATTTTTCAGTTTTTCAATGCTTTTCTTTTCTTTTCTTTTTGAAAGCAGGATTTATTGAGAGGACAGAAAAGTTCCCACAGTGGGAGGGAACCCAAAGGGGTTGCCCTCAGTGCTTTTCAAAGATCTATTGAAAATATTTATAGCTGTTTGTTTCTCATACTGATTATTAAAAATATCATTAGACATCAATTATGTGTTTGTTAATATTGCAAGTGGGGTTTAATTGTCTTTATGTCTAAGTCGTTATTATTAGTACACAAGAAAACTACTGTTTAGTTTATATTTATCATCTGCTTAGTCCTTTGCTGAACTCCCTTAATTCTAGTATTTTATTTAAATCTATTTCTTTTGGTATTCTTGTGTATAATCAGGTTGTATGCAAATAATAGTTTTGCCTCCTCTTTTCTAGTTGTTTGAAATCTAATTTTTACTTCATTTTGAACTGCATTTGGCTAAGCTCCTAGAGTAGTACTAAATTCATGTATATGACGAATATTCAACAGATGTTTTCCATATTTCAGTTACTGTGAAAGGCACTGAGATAAACAGACCACAAAATTTCTAAACCAGCTAAAGATGGGTCCTGTCCTCACAGAACTTTAAATCTAGTCCTATGGTTTTAACATGGTAGCAATCTACCAAATGCTGTTGTGTAGATTGCATTATTTAGGAGAGACGTTACATAGTCTTCATTTGGTTATTACAAGAGCTTATAAGAGCTATCAATACTAATTTATAGTGATAAATCATAGTCTTATTGATGTCTTGATTAATTTTACTTTGTGATGATTGATTTAAGTGTTCTTATTGTGTGTTATAGACATTTTAAAATTTGAAAACAACTATGATAGTGCTCTCAAATAATTATATGTATAACGAATATATATTTTAATTGCCCATACTCTCAAAAATAAGCTACTGATTTTCTATAGAAAAATGTTAAAATAACCTACATATTTTCAAAAAGAATTATTTGTGGCTATGTTAGTTTGAATTTTAAGAAGAAATATCTTGAGTGTTAAAAGGTAATATTAGAAATAGAATTCAAGTGTATAATATGAGATTGGTCACCTACGACTTCTATAAACATAGGAATAAGTCAGGATATAGTTTGCAATTTTAATTTATGGTTATTTGTCTTTTTTTAATAATGAGTATTTTTTATTATGATATTGTGGGGTACAGTTAAGGGTTAGGTATACAAATATGCTTTGTTCAGGCACCCTTGTTGATAAGAGGTGTCTCCCTGTTCCCAGACAGATATTGAGTACCGTTAATCCCATCTCCCTTCCCCTCCCCTCCGCATAGTTTCCCACCACTGTCAGTCATTTTCTTATAGTATTACGTTGGATGTTCAAGGTTCACTATATGAGTGAGAACATGTGATACTCAGATCT